>CAKALU010035825.1:0-12704 GCA_916700995.1 Hozukius guyotensis | reverse complement strand
CATGTTATGATTGGAGCATATTGTTTTATGCTAAATGCAGTACCTGTGAGGGTTTCTGGACAATATCTGTCATTGATTTGTGTTGTTAATTGATTTACAATAATAAATATATACATACATTTTGCATAAAGCAGCATATACTTGACAAATCTCCCTTTAAGGTTCATTTAGAACAGATAAAAAATGTGTGATTAACTTGTAATTATTTGAAGTAGACAATATAGAATTTTTCTAAATTATGATGAAGGCCTGTTCCTTATTTTATAGTTTTGAAATTGCTCCTCAACTGTATCAGAGTGGAAACCTCATGTCTGCTTTTAAAAGTTTTGTGAATCTCATAAGAAACAATATAATCTGAATTAAAACTCCTCCGTTCCTTCTTCGTGGTATTGTTGTGGAAAGCCGCCGGGTGAACAGACAAAGACGCAGCTCAAAGACGAGACAAACTTTGTAACAGTCATGAGACGTAACGCGGCGAGAGAAGCGTCCCGCTATAGCGAGGAAACAAAGCTCTGCATTGTGGCTATTTACATGCTCACATTCTTCAGCCGTGACGCGGCGGAGAGGAAAACTCATCCACTGTTGGCCTCCTCCACACTGATGCTTCTGTGTGAGAGACAAAGGACGTCCCTCACAAACACTGGTCTGTTAGCAGCTTCAGATGATGATGAGGATGATGATGATGATGATGGTACAAATATACCAGAGAACTCCTGTTTGAACTATTAAAGCCTCGTTTCAGCATCTAGATGGGGGGGGGTGATTGCAAAGAAGAGCTCGCTGGTGTAAACTGGTCCGATCACATGATGAGAGACGGCCACGCCAGCTGAACACACAGCGTCACATGTTCAGAACCAATCTCTCATGAGGATTTTTTCTGTCCTCACATCCTGCATAAAGTTCTCCCTCCTTTTGATTCAGAGGAAACGATCAGTAAAAGTGAATCTCAGAGTAACAGCGTTGGCGTCCTGACGAGGACTCACGTCTCCGAGGCGCTCTGGAGGAACCTCCTCCCCTCCCATATCTCCTCTCTTGTCTTATCTCTGAAGGTCTGGACGCTCTGCTCTGCCCGCAGGATGTGAGGGCGAGGCGGTCTCGGTGATGGGGTGTGGGGGGGGTCAGGTCAGGTTAGGTCAGGTCAGGGAGGCTGGCGGTGCAGGGCGGACGGAGAGGAGAGGAGGGGTCAGATGTGATCCTCGATGGGGAAAACCAGGCGCGTGCCGCGGCTCAGCAGCTCCTGCTCGCGGGAGTCCAGCTCGCGCTCCAGCGCCTCCTCGGAGGTGCTGCCGCTCCTTTTGCCGTTGGCGCTCCAGCCTGACCCTCCTCCTGCTGCTGCGTCCCCCCCACCAGCGCCGCCACCACCGGATGCCCCGTTGGCTGTGATGGAGGTGTCACCGAACGTGAAGGTGAGGTCGCCGTCGTTGCGGAGGAGGTCAGCGTCGGGGTCCCTCAGCTGCTCCTGAAAACACATCAGTGGAGCATGAGGAGAGGATGGAGGACATGGGGGGGGGGACACACAGGCTACATCCACAGTTTCTGTTTTAAAACGCATGATGCTACATGTCCACAGCACGTTGGCCGCTCCTCATTTGCATAAAGTTGAGGTCTCGGCTACTTTATGCAAATCAGGGGCGTCCGGTGCGACTCGCCGCCTCTAGAAAACTAACTATTGTCGATCTAAAATAAAGACAGATTCATCAAGATGGATTATTTCTACATAAAATGATTTCAGAAACATATTTCAGTGAACTAGCTTCGTGACATAAGAGAAGAAAGTTTCCAAACGAGCCGCCATGTTGGTCCGGTTTCAAAGCTGGGAGCGGCGGCCCACGAGGGAAAGTGTTCGTCCAGTCAGGTGTCTAGTGGCGTCCCATCAAGCGCACCATAATTTTTGCTACGTTTATGCCTAGCGTACAAACTACTCCAGCGTTTCCGAGCCCCTAAAACTGAGACATTTGAAAACGCTGCTGACCCCGTTTTAGTTTTAACTCAGAGGTAACGTCTTAGTCTGGACGGACAGAAACGGAGACCTTTGAAAACGATAACGCAGACGCCCACGTTTGCTTCTTGATTGGGTCTCATCAGTCATGACGTGTCCTTCCCTGATTCGTCATCACATGAACCTTTTCCGGAAGAAACCAAACAACATCATCCTCGACCGCCAGACGTTAATTTCAACATGATAACGATAACCTTGTTGTCTCTGCTAGCAGCTGTTGTTCAGTTAAATTCTATATTTTATAATGCTGCTACTGCCTACATGCGCAGGAGGGACACTGTTATTAGAGCGCTTTACATCAATTCCCGTGTCCAGCGCTGCTTCCTGTTTACACCGGTGCGCGCATGCCCAGTGGATGTGGATGGTCATGTGCGTTTAAAACGCCGTTTTAAAACGAAAGTGTGGATGTAGCCACAGAGTGGGCGGACGGCAACGGTTCAGAGGCTGATAAGGAACGCTTTGGATTTACAGACAGGAAGTGAGGAGATGTTCACTTAGTGGCCTTTACTGCAGCAACCGTATTCAAGTAAACACAGGAAACCACAGACTGCACAACAACACGCAACCAACCCTACACTCAACTACTAGATATACTGTATATATATATACTGTATATATACAGTATATATATACTGTATATATATACAGTATATATATATACACAGTATATATACAGTATATATATAGTGTATATATACTGTATATATACTGTATATGTACTGTATATATATACTGTATATATATGTACTGTATATGTACTGACAGTTGTGAAGTGGACTTGAATCGTTATAAAAGTCACCCAGTTTAAAAGCCCACATTGCATGCTGGGTAATGAACAGCTCTGAGGTTGTAGCATGAGGTTCCCGGCGCTCTAATTGACCTGCTGACGATCGATAGTGTGGTTATGTCCTCGGGGAGGACCGGATGAGTTAACGCCGGGTCAGCAGGGATTACTCACATGAAGGGATAAAAATAAAAAATAAATTACATAACCTCGTCTCTCCAACAATTACACCGGAGGGGGAAAAAAAATCTCCTAATGAATCCATCAGTTTATGAAGTTAAAAAGGATATGAATACTTTCTAATTAAAGTAGTGACAAAACTGTTTTATAAAGATATGAAGTGAATATAAACATATTTGGATTCATTATAATGAATCCAAATATCAGTATAATTAAAGTTGCAAGCAGCGATGATCGGGCCTCGCACCTTCACCACGTCGGAGGTACCGGCGGGACGCTGGTTAATGCAAACATACGGCCCGGAGGCCAGAACCGGCCCGCCAAAGGGCTCAATCCGGCCCACTGGGTGACTTTGCAAAGTGTAAAAATTGCAGAGAAGTTATTAATTCCAATTTTTCAATAAAATACACTGCTATTCCTATTTGGGGGTTGCGTTGTCCTGATAAGGGTAGCAGGCCCAACGCTGGATGCACTATTATAGATCCCACGTGCTTATGTAGAGGCTACATGACACAACACTGTAAAGCTACTTGCAGGAGCCGCCGGTGGAAAATGTCTTTGTCAAAAAGGAGAAAAGTGGACACAGTGTCGGTAGTTCCTGTTTCCTCACAGAGGTAAATGGGAAGCCAGTGTGCTCGGTGTGTTCAGCACCTTTCAGTGCTCCAGGAATATACATGATATTCAGCGCTACTATCAGACTCATCATGGCAAAACATACAAGAACGTACGAGGACAACTGAGAACAGAGAAGATAAAGGAATTGCTGGACGGGTTGAAGAAACAACAGTCTGTTTTTAGTTGTAACCGAGAGATCAGCGAGAAATCTCAGGTTGTTCATCATCTATTTTGTAAATGGATTTTTCATTAATTGTGAACGTTTTCAGAATGTATTTGTACTTTTATACACTAACAGGAAGGTAACATTTGGAGGTGTTGTTATTTATAGGTTACTATGCAATGGTTGTTCTGGTCCGGCCCACTTGAGTTCAAATTGGACTGCATGCTGTATTGAGTTCGACACCCCTGAGTTAGACGTTATTTCCTGTGTGAAGTTTCGTGCTGCAGGAACTGATCTATTGCAAATTGTATACCACCGCTGATACGGAAATGATGGTAAAAATGGTCAGGAACGTTCATTTACGCACAAACGAGGGTCGGTTAACAAGGGGTCGGTTAACGAGGGTCGGTTAACGAGGGTCGGTTATTGGTTCAGAACATTTTTAAAAAATTAGCATCCCTAGTGTGTATAATTTTGAGACGGACAATGATCCTTTAAAGTACTTTATAACTGCTGAAGATGTGTTTTGTTGCTGCTAAAATAAAAAGCTTGATTTTAGATCTATATTTCTATAATAACCAGATCGTTGTGTGATGATATAAAGGTGGTTCGTTCTCTGTGTTGGGAGCCGAGCGGAGCCTCAGGAAGTCTCTCTGTGAATACTGAAGGTTTTTCTCTCAGGAGAACAGTAATAGCGTCTAAGTATTCTCAACGCTTCCAGTAAACGCACAAAGCAGCGAGGCCTTCAGCGGGAGACGGAGAGAGAGAGAGAGAGAGAGAGAAAATGGACAGTTGAGAAGCACAAAAGACTCTTTTCAGCTTCACCTTCAATGATGATCACTGTTCTGAAAGACACTGTGATATTTTCTACTCACAAACAACCATTGACGGCGGGGGGCGGTCACACTCGGAGCCACGCCGGCAAATTCTCCTTTTTCATTTGAAAGACTTTTGTGTATTATTACGCCGTCCTTTCACAGTAAGAGCGCGTCACTGTCGGGTTATTAAATCTAAATTGCATTTCTTTATTTCTCTGAAGTAGACACAGATGGTCTGTCATTTAAAATGAGATTCTTCTGAAGGTTTTCATCCATAAATGTTTTCCTCTCTGGGTTTGCCAGCTGCCTGCCAGGCGAGCCATGAATGTAGGAAGTGGTTCATAAAATCAGGACCGTCCAGGGTTTCTGGAGAGACGGGATTAAATAAAACCCGTTGCCTGGTTCCTCTTCGGTGATGGATAATATGAAACGGGGAGGGAATAAAATGCTCCACAAACAGGAGAACTTTGGTTCCAATTAACCTCAAATTGTACAACATTTAAAGATGTGGTATAAAGTTTACAGGCTTTGAAACTAAACCCTAAATTTAACAGTTCAGTTTTATTGTGTGCTGTAAATGAAAGGCTTTGAAAAGACGCCCTAAAAGAGGGAGGATACGGCTGCTGTAGTCCAAACGGTGCATTAGTCCGTCTCTCAATACTCTCCGTCTGTCTGTGACACACAGCTCCGAGATCACTAGTTCCTACTGAACCTTTAAAAACTAATCACACATGTAGTTTCATTTTTAAAAAAGGCTTAACAATTTCCTCAAACAGCTGGGCGTGGTAGTTTCTAGGAAACACAACTGAAACAGGAGTAAATAGTGCATTTGCGGGGGACTGTTTTCAGCCTCGTATTAACGAGACCTTTCAGATCACCACCTACACCACCTCACAGTCTACTGGCGTTGGAAACTACGCCCTCAGACAGTTTCCGTGACTTTAAACACTGATATCTCCACAGGGGATGAAGGGATTTTTACCATTCAAACTGCATTTTCATTTTTTTTTTATATACTTTATTTTTTCCCCCCTTTTTCAAGGTTGTTTTCATAAATATGCAATTTACAGTTCGTAATTACAATAGTTTATAAACTAATTTTTTAAGTAGTTGAGCTTAGAGATGAACACAATAAGGACACTAGAGAAAACAACTTCAGCATTCAAAATTGAAATAAAATAAAATAATAATAATAATAATAATAATAATAATAGAATAAAATTAAAAATGAATAATACTAATACAAAGCCAAAAGTAATAATAATAATAAGAAGAAGAAGAAGAAGAAGAAGAAGAAGAAGAAGAAGAAGAAGAAGAATAGAATAAAATAAAAAAATAATAATACTAATACAAAGAGAAAAAAGTAATAATAATATTAAAAAGAATAGAATAAAATAAAAAATAATAATACTAATACAAAGAGAAAACATTAATAATAGTAATAATAAAAAGAAAAAAAAAGAAAAAACAAAGAGAAAAAAAGTAATAATAATAATAATAAATTAAATAAACAAATAAGTTAAATTGCATTTTAAACGTCCATCTCCATTGGTTCTTTTGCAATTTGAACTGTGAGGATAGCCCTCACCAATCTCTTACAATGTTAGTTTATATCAAGAACACAGGGATGACATCACTAACACTACCAAGTTTGGTTTTATACTGTATGATGGACGAGGTTAGCTGGTCACCCCAAATAACATATGATTGGATAAATTTATGTAAAGTTCAAGAAGCTTCATCAAAAACAATATTTTCACAGGAAAAGAAACAAAAACACATATTTAGCATTTAATGAGAGATAATGGAATAATAACCAACGCAGGGACACAGAAGTAGAAAATGGATACGTCATTTCGTTTTGAGTATTTAAAGGAAAAGTTTTGACAATTTGGGGAAAACGCTAATTTACTTTATTAGAGTTTTAGATTGATACCTCTCTCATGTCTGTACGCTGAATATGAAGCTACAGCCAGTTAGCCAGTGAGCTTAGCTTAGCATAAAGACTGAAGAGAGGTGGAAACAGCTAGCCTGGCTCTGACGAAAGGAAACAAAATCCACGAGACTTCATTTCTTTTGTATGAATTAAACAAAATGTGTTAATTAGTGAAGACAGGACACGAGGTCATCCCTTTTTTTTTCTTGATATAAACTAACATTGTAAGAGATTGGTGAGGGCTATCCTCACAGTTCAAATAGCAAAAGAACGAATGGAGATGGACGTTTAAAATGCAATTTAACTTATTTGTTTATTTAATTTATTATTATTATTACTACTTTTCTTCTCTTTGTATTATTGTTATTAATTTTTTTATTTTATTCTATTCTTTTTATTATTATTATTATTACTTTTTTCTCTTTGTATTAGTATTATTATTTTTTATTTTATTATTTTTATTACTTTCTTCTCTTTGTATTAGTATTATTATTTTTTTAAAATTATTTTATTCTATTCTTTTTATTATTATCATTATTATTATTATTATTATTATTATTATTATTATTATTATTACTTTTTTCTCTTTGTATTAGTATTATTCATTTTTTAATTTTATTCTATTCTTTCTATTATTATTATTATTATTATTATTATCATTATTATCATTATTATTATTATTATTATTATTACTTTTTTCTCTTTGTATTAGTATTATTCATTTTTTATTTTATTCTATTCTTTCTATTATTATTATTATTATTATTATTATTATTATTATTATTATTATTTTATTTTATTTTATTTCAATTTTGAATGCTGAAGTTGTTTTCTCTAGTGTCCTTATTGTGTTCATCTCTAAGCTCAACTACTTAAAAAATTGGTTTATAAACTATTGTAATTACGAACTGTAAATTGCATATATATGAAAACAACCTTGAAAAAAGGGGAAAAAAATAAAGTATATAAAAAGAAAAAATGCAATTTAAATGGTAAAAATCTGTCACTGTGGAGACATCAGTGTTTAAAGTCAAGAAAACCGTCTGAGGGTTTCAATGAGTATAACATCAGTAGGCTGACAACATATTGACCCAGAGAACATCACCATATTAAAGAGGATATTAAGTTGGAGAACGATCAGTCTTCTCCTCTAACTCTCAGTAAGAAAGTATAATATAAGTATATTTCCAACTATTCCTTTAAATCCTCCGACTGGACGACGTGCAGTAAAACGTTTCCTCCTGTTTTGTTTCTACAGTGTGAACCTGCATTCTTCACAGATCACTGCACACACGGAGGAGAGTCACTGTGTATCTGTGTGTGTTTGTATTTAGTGCGTGTGGACACTCACCTCGTACGCCTGGGCGCTGGTCAGACAGCTCGCCAGCGGCCCGCAGTAGGCCGGCAGCGTGGAGGTGAGAGGCGGTCCGCTGTGGGTCAGGATGGGCTTCAGGTAGCTGAGCGGTTATTAAGGAAAATCACCTCAACAAGTATCATCAGTCAGCAAAGGATGGATGAATGAGAGTTAATATTCCATATCTGCACCACTTTATATGGTATTAAAGGTTAATAAATCATTTATGCTTTATAGATCAGTTTTAAGTCATTAATATGAACTTTTGGGTTGCCATAAAGGTAGAAATTAATGTTCCTCGACTGCCTTATCGGAGCTATTCTTAAATTCTTAAATTCTCTTTTATTTACATACTCATTTATTTTATCTTTGCTAATTTTTATTTTATTTTATTATTTTATTATTTTATTTTTAAACTTTTTTCTTTCAGTTTTTTATATTTGCTTATTTTTTAAATCTCAAAATATTTTTTTTCTAGATCTTTTATATCATTTGTTGGATAAAATCATGGTCATTTTAATACATTGAATTTAGGTTATTTATTTTATTTTATCTATTTATTTATTTATTTACAAACGAAAACAAATAAACATATATTATTATTTATTTTTTATTGGTATAATATCCCTGATAATGTTTCATATGCTTGTATTTTTTATAGATAAAATCTACAAATAAGAACATGGTCATTTTAATACACTGAATTCAGGTAATTTTTTTATTTTTTCTAATTTATTTTTACAAAGGAAAACAACAAATGTATATTATTATTATTTCTTATTTATTTGTATAATATCCCTGATAATGTATCTTTTATATCATTTGTTGGATAAAATCTACAAATAAGAACATGGTAATTTTAATACATTGAATTTAGGTTATTTATTTTATTTTATCTATTTATTTATTTATTTACAAAGCAAAACAAATACACATATATTATTATTATTATTATTATTATTATTATTTTGGTATGATATCCCTGACAATGTCTCATATGCTTGTATTTTTTTTACTGCTTTTTTACTTACTAAAATCAGTTTTTATATCTGTGAATGTACATGAATATAATTTTTATAATTCTTTCATATAAATGGAAATGAGCACTGACACAATAATATACTGATTTTCTTTGGTTCAATAAAAAGTGTCATGCTGGGGAAGATTTTCCACAACCTGGCAACCCAAACGTTGCTCTTATTTAAAGGCTCATAACTGATCTATAAAGCATTAGTAAATCAATTATTAAAGCCATTAGTTATCGAGCCTTTCTATAGAAAGTGGTATATAATAATATATGTGATAAAAGAAGAAGTTAATTCCAGTAGAAGCCAGTTTAAACCATCCGTCTACTTTGATTAAAACAGACCTGCAGTGAGTGAGTCAGTCGGTTCTCCTCCTGCAGGAACGAACCATAAAAACATTTCAAATACTGAATTATGGTTTAATAACGTCGAGGGCGTCTGCCAGCAGGATATATTTGGAGTTTAAATCTTTAAGGGATTCAGTGAGCAGCTGAGGGAAAAGTCATTTTGTGACGCTTGGCAGCAGCAGAGAGGGCTCTCGTATGTAATTAGTCAGGCTGTGTTGCATTCTGGGAGAACCCACGAATGCGCCGTTCAGCTGGTCGGCTCACCGGTCGGTCTGCTCCCTTTCTGTCAGACACACGTATGTTTGAACAGAAATAACGTGACTGAACCGCACCAGGCTCCCTGTCTGTGTCACGTATGTTTACCTCCTCAGAGACACGAGAGGAATCCACCCGGCTCGCTGCCGTCAGCTGCGTCGAGCAGCCGTCACCGGGGAGAAAGCCTCCGCTGTAGAACACAGCTGCTCCGCTTAGAAACAGACTCACAATCAGCCTCCTGGGGAGGACGCTTGTTCCGCAGAGAGGGACGGAGGGAGGAAACGTGACGCTCAACACGTCCACTTCAGTCTGTTTTTGCAGCAGTGATGACAAACATTTGATGGATTCATGTATGTTGTTGCAACGTTTCCTCAGACAACGGATCATATGATATCTTCCTCATTTTCCATGCTACGAATGTCCAGCAACACGTGTCAAATTCTCCTTTTTGCATGCATACAGTCTTTTTCTTCACAGGAAACAACTTTCTTAGGTTTATGCAACAAAACTACTTATCTTTTTGGGAAAAGATGGCGGTTTGTCAAAGTTAACGCGATAATAACACGTTAACGCAAATTTGTTTTGACGGCACTCATTTCTTTAACGCATTAACACAACTTGCGATTTTAAGGTTGTAGCGGCTCAGATTGGTGCCAACCATGTCATACTAGCTTGTCATGAAGGAGGTTAAATAACGCTCCAAAGTTACGCTAAATTTTGACAAGGAAAAAACTGTCATGGCCTTTTTAAAAGGGGTCCCTTGACCTCTAACCTCTAGATATGTGGATGTGTGAGGGTTTTTGTCCGAAAAATGTCCAATTAAAAACTCTGAAAAATGTCTGAAAAAAGTTGGAGAAAAAAAGTCAGAAAAATTTTCGAAAAATAAAAGTCAGAAAAAAGTTTGAAAAAAAAAGTCAGAAAAAAATCTGAAAATGTCTGAAAAAAGTCCAACAAAAAATTTGAAAAATGACGGAAAAAAAGACGAAAAAAAGTTGAATAAAAGGTCGGAAAAATGCCTGAAAAAAGTCAGAAAAATGTTCGAAAAAAAAGTCAGAAAAATGTTTAAAAAAAAGTCAGAAAAAAATCTGAAAATGTCTGGAAAAGGTCGAATAAAGCAAAAAAAAAAAAGTTCGAAAATGTCGAGAAAAAAAAGTCCGAAAAATGTTCGAAAAATAAAAGTCAGAAAAAAAGTCAAAAAAGTGTTTGAAAAAAAAGTCAGAAAAAAATCTGAAAATGTCTGAAAAAAGTCCAACAAAAAATTTGAAAAATGACAGAAAAAAAGACGAAAAAAAAATTGAAAAAAGGTCGGAAAAATGCCCGAAAAATGTTCGAAAAAAAGTCAGAAAAATGTTAAAAAAAAAAAAAAAGTAAGAAAAAAAATCTGAAAATGTCTGAAAAAAATCAAATAAAGTAAAAAAATTTTTTTCGAAAATGTCGGAAAAATGTCGAAAAAAAAAGTCGGACAAATGTTCGAGAAAAAAAAAAAAAAGTCAGAAAAAAGTTCGAAAAAAACCTGATGAATCCATCGGTACCAACCATGACATATTAGCTTGTCATGTAGGAGGTGCCCTGTTAAAAGGTTTTTGGTTAAGTTTTTCCTCATCCAATGAGAGGGTCGTACTGTAAAGGACAGAGGATGTCGTATCTTGTACAGATTGTAAACCTCCCCCGAGGCAAATTATGTGATTTGTGATACTGGACTATACAAATAGAATTGACTTGACTTGATTTGGTTATTTTGATCCAATATCCCAGAATGATCTGATACAGATACCAGATGATCCTGAGTGGATATGAGACCTGTTCTTATTACCACAAAGAGCCGCACTAGATGATAAACATACATACGTTGTTAAAGCAGGGTACTGGAAGGATACTTGTGATCAAAGGTGTACCACAGTCTGAAGAGCCAGGCGCTCTCCTGTTTGGTTTTACTTTGTCCTTCACCCTGGGAGCCCTCCTGCAGAAACACATGGAGAGAGAAACACCAACATGATCTCATCTGGATCCAGACTAACATGTTGTTATCAGGCTGAAAGGATTCTCATCCACTTCATTTGGTTCCTTTGGTTTGAGTTTCTCATCTTACATCATAAATATATCAACATCATTTCATAATCGCTCTCAGAAAGTGAGTCATTTGTACGTGACATAAGGAACTATTTCCGTGTCTTCAGACTTGCTGACGGAGCTCCGCTTCAACATCAAATTGCAGAAGTAGTCACGTTTCCAGTAACAGTGAGAGCAGCGCTGACTAAAAGAAATACTTCAACCACAAAATGACCATTAGCACATCAACTTAGTTTTTCTCTCATGCCTCCACGGTGAACAGAGAACTCAGTCCAAACCCAGTATCTGTCTGGACCGTGTTCGGTCAGTCTGTGAATTTGTGGTTAAATTGTTCCACTAATAGTAAATGGTCATCTATATAATGTTAAATCCAGCGCTACATGTCCACCAGGTCCGGCGAGGACACTAGAGGACGCTGCTCCTCTCAACTGGACGTTCGTAACCTATCGTAGAATGCACCTGATTGGTCCCTGGTTCTCTGCTCGCCGTTTCAAACCAAGCCTCCAGGCAGAGCGCCGGTCGTTGAAGCAAATGTTCGTAGTGGCCAAACGGCGGTACTACAACTTCTGTGTCCGTCACGTGATGCCATTGGGCCCAAAAAATACTTTTTCCCATAGACTTACATTGGGAAAGAGACGTCTGTAACTCAGAGGATCATTTATTTTGAGGTGAATCAACTTCCCAGTACGAACACTCTAATAGCCCTTATTTAAATCATTACGTTTTTTAAGTTGTAAAACGCACTAATAGCTGAATCCAGAGTTATTTCCCTTCCTCCGTTCATGTGAATGAGACCCAGACCGAGGCTGGAGCGAGGGCTGGGAGGAGGAGTTAAAGGAAACGCTACTGCGCCTCCTCCACGGGCCCGACGGATGAGGAAGATCGCCGGAAGATCCGGGTACTTTATCACTCGGCAGTCGAGCCATTTTGGCTTCATGCTCCACTGAGACACTTTCATAGGAATGAACAGGGCCCCGCCTCCAACGCTGGATCCAGTTCCCTTAATACATCCACGTTTCAAACAGGAAACAACACGGCGGCCTGCTCGTAGACTTTCTGTTATTCCGTCTAAATGATCCACCAAAATCTACTTCTGACCACATTTGAAGAGAGAAAAAGGCGATCATGCCACTCCTGAATCTGGTTTCATTTTAGAAC
>CAKALU010035822.1:0-22570 GCA_916700995.1 Hozukius guyotensis | reverse complement strand
CTCTCAGTACAAGAACTCAGCCACAGCTACATCTGCACTCTGAAGGCTAAAGGCTCCGACTACACCGCATATGTCAACACAAGGTGACAAAACATCGGGGAAAGTGTGCTCAAAGCCACTAGCACGCAATGTAAACGACAAAAGATAACTAGCTCCAACCCGCACTCGGTGAATCTTCATTATCTAGCGCCTGAGCTGCCGGGCTTTTAGGCTTATTACTGTAGGCAAATGGGGACAAAGGCTGTCTGTAATTACTGCGCTTCCCCAGTGGGTGATGGCGGCATTCTCAGGGAGCTTAGCGGTGGCTTCCATGTGGCTCTCAGCACATATCGGCTGGGGAGATACAACACATGCTGTTCTTAGCTTTTTTTTTTTTCCTCCCCATCCCTCTTCCTCTCAATTCCCTGCTTGTCTCCTTTTTCCCCACTCTGTCTTCCTCACAGGCTCAATGCAATATGCACCGTTGGCATGCTGATTACTCAGAAACAATAACATTAAATATTAACATATCGTGGGTGGGTGAGAAAACAGATAATGACCTTTGCCCATTTATTTACCATTTTTGTCATTATATTTGACGAGGTACATTAAAAAGGAAAGATGGCAATTGAGTTGAAACTATCTACTAACTAATTAGTCACGTACAAAGTCCATTACAGTGAATGATGACAAAAAGAACAACATGATCCAGTCAAAACAAGATAAAAAAAATCTAAAGTTTAATGAAAATAATTTATTTTCCATTGCTCTTTTTTTATGTGTGTGACAAACTGTTCACTATAACAATAATGTCAATGTGTTACTGTCTATTATTAGTCTATATATATAGACACAGTTTAGGAATGATAGTATTTGATTATATACTTTAATACTAGTACTAATATTTCAATATCTGTCAACAAAGCAACACACAGAAATATTTAGATGCAAAGCTGTGATCACGGTTACAGCTGATGTTTTTATCTCTCCCACCTCTCCCTACTGCAGATGGTAGTGACAAGATTAATGCTACATCTACACAGCATAGTGTATATAAAAGAGATGATATGAAAATGCAATATAAAGTGGTCATTTGTGCCCAGTTATGGACACCTTCATGCAAGTACCTCACATCCGTTACAACAACAACAACAACAACCACCTTATTAATTCTAGGCACAGGAGCCATATTTTTTTTTTTTGAGCCAAACTTATATGGAACTATTGAATCACGTCTTTCAAATAAATCAAAGACCGCCTGACGAAGGATTTGAAAACCGCAGGTTCAAATCTAAAATAAATGAAATGCTACGCACAATCCGCCTCAGTACTATGTATGGTGTGTGCGAGAGGTGTCTGCACAGAACGCACGGGCGCACAGCATAAATCAGGCATCATTCCTCAGCATCTATGCTCAGACAGAAGCAAACAACTACAAGACCATAGTGAAAACCAAGTTGAAGGTATCATAAGTGGACATCAGATATCAGGCCTTGGAACTGCAGATATAAGACTTCAGGTACCAGGCCTCAAACCTCAGGTATCAGCAGTATTGGGCGTTACTGTAAATGATCAGGTGGTACGGTATAAGAAGTATTCACAAGCTTTTCTTACAGTAAGCAAAAGTACCAATACAATAATGTAAAAATATGACGTGAAAAAAATCGTACTTAAGAACAGAAGTATTATCAGCAGAAATGTACTGAAAGCATCACAAGTTAATGTACTTGTTCTGCAGAAAAAAAAAAGTTATACTGTTGCAGCTGGTCGAGGTTTAGCTAGTTTTAACTACTTTATATACAGTAAGTCCCGTAGGGGCTAGGCACCTGCAAAGGGTAACAAGATATATCTGAGGAAATAAGGAAAAACTAAGGTCTTGTAAACAAATTTGAATAATGTTTAGATCTTTTCTCTAATCTTGCTTTTACCTTTTTGAGCCTCGGAGAGTTATCGAAATGAAACCATCTGAGAAGTTTATGGGGGGGAAAATGTCTCTTTGGTAGAAGACATTTGAACTGTGACGAGGGGCCCCATCAAAACACAATCGTGTCTAGAAATTAACCCGCAAGTTGCGAAAACGTGCGGAAATTCTTGCGAGACTTGCTGCCCGACGACCTATCCCAACCTTAACCATTTGTGGTCAATGCATAACCTTAAGTATTCAAGATCAATATCTAACCATCTTGTGAGAGGGCACCAAAAGCCCAAAATGTTGGGAACCACTCGTTTAATCTTTAACTGTGCATCATATTTCATAAGCTTATTATATGTTTTTTAAAGTTAATTCTGGAAAATAACTAGTAAACAGTAGCTGTCCGATAAATATAGAGGAAAACAATATTTCCCTCTTATGTATAAAGTGACATCAAGTGGAAATACTCAGATGAAGTACAAGTACCTCTAAGGAACACTATCTACAGCAGGTAGTCTGTTGAGATTCCCACACAAATAAACAAACAGTATATACACCAGATAGAAAAATCTACATTTGTGCCAACAAGAACCCAAAAAGAAGCGCCAAGAAGAGCCAATTGTGTATTTCTCTGGAGGTAAATAGCAAAAACACAAAGCAATGCCCAGAAAACATATTCTTAAATAGCAAGGCTAATATTTCTTCTACTGATTTGTCCATTACACCGACTTTATAAATGTCTAACATTATTTCTAAGAGTAAACATACTCAATAAGTATTGTATATGATGAGTTTAACCTTTCCTTTCTTTGTTTTTCTCCCTGAAGCTGCTTGTCACAGACATGTCTGATGGTTTTATAATCTTCGTGGCTTTTCTTAGAAGAGAACATAAGCTTTTTTTAATGATGTATTTGCTCTAAGAGTCTTTTTCAAACATCAACCCACACGTTCGCGCTGCTGCAGATTTATACGCCATCGAGACGTCCTCGCCGTGTCTGGCAACACGAGTATCAAAAATGTTTCTTTTTCTCTTGACTGAGAAAGTTTATTTTAACACATTGTCCTCACGCTAAGCCGATCACAGCCGGAGAACATTCTCGTGTCATTGTCAAGGTGGTGTAAAGTGATTTACCTGTGCACCTGGATTTCAAAATCATAACTTGTGGGATTTCCGTGTATGCATGCGGTGGATACAAATAACCGAGGCCGGGTAGGTAATAAGGAGGACTTACAGTACGAGGAGCAAAGCCACCGTGACGACTCTCCAGTCTAGAGGAACCTTCAAAACCTCCACCGGCTGTGTCTATTCTCTTCATGAGCCGTAGTTTCATCTGTGAAATGAGAATGCAAATCATATTTAGTAGTGTGTGAGTGTGAACTGGCAAGGCAGAACATTCAATTCAGTCTGATATTACCAACAAGGAAAGGGGAGCAGGAAAAAGTAAAGCCCCAACACTGAGCGCTTGTCGCAAGTCCGATAGCACAATGCCTGTAATACAGGATGTAGAAAAAGGTTTATTCTGCTGATTAACACGCTCATTTTTTTTCTCCATGAAATCATGTTGAACAAAAATAACGAACAACTCTATTTGGGACTACTTTACATGGTAATACTTTCAGAATGGGACCATTTTGGAGACATTTATTCTAGACCCAAAGACTGTGACTATTGGACAAAAAAACGTTGCTTTTTCCCCAAATTCCAGAGCACATAAAACAACTAATACTTGACACATTCTGGACAGTGACCCTTCCCTGAGAAATGTCTTTTCCAAGCCCCTACTGACTTAATTCAATGTATGATGTAAAATTGTATATTCTGTGGCAATATGGCTAGAGGCGAGCAACAACCTTTCCAATGCGAGACAGCCATTAGCTGGGCGCAGGCTAAACTTGAACCACTGGCATTGCTTCTTCTTTATGTGTGTTCAAATTTAACGTATCCTCATACAACAGTTCGATATCTTGAAAAAAATTATTTCAAATTTTTCATGTGTTCTCCTACGAATGTCCAGCAACACAAGTTGATTTCCACTCGTTACATGCATACCATCTTTTCAAAATAAACTTCCGTATTCACAGGAAACAACTTGGTTGGGTTTAGGCAACAAAACTACTTAGTTAGGTTTAGGAGAAGATCGTGGTTTGGATTAAAATAACTACAGAAGTGGCGTTACTTAAGTACGAAAGTTATGTGACAAATCATTCAACGGTGTCTTCTGGTTTCACACGGGGTACGAACAGCGGTCTCATGGGCGAAAGTATGGTGTTTTTGGACCCACCGATCCATGCCAACCTCCTTCCTATGCAGCGTTCGTCGCTCTTTACACTTCCTGGTTTGATTATGTGGATTAAATACAGAATTATTTCATGGGATATATATGAATTACAGTGCATTACTTTTTTTAGATATAGCTACGAAGTGTATGAGAAAAGCCCGTCAGATTGAACGTGAAGCAAATTTTTGAGGTGGCGAAATTGCATACAAAGTCTAATTGACATGAATATATGCGAAAATGTTCCAACTTGAGCAAATTCACATTTAAGAACTGGTATTTCTGGTGAGTTCTGAGTCTTCAATGCTAGCTAGTTTACAGCTAACTTGGAGTTGGTAACATTGGCAGTTTGAGACCTCACATGGACTCCTTTCTTTAATTGTTATTTTTAATTTCAAGATTGGATGTATCTAACCCTTTAGGAAGCATCAAGGTAGTTGATTTTCAAACTATTTGAGTATCTATGATTTGGAATATTAGGAAACATGGGGTTCCTGTAATCCTGCAGATAAACTAGACTTTCATTTATTGACCAGATTTCATCCCGGATTATATCTGTCCCCTGTAGTTTTCCAATTTGGAAGGCATCAATGCCAGCCGGAGCAGATTTCCAGTTGGTAGCAATCTGCCACTTGGTATTGGATTGGCGCGCACACTCGAAAGGCTATTGAATGTTGGGGTCTAAGACAAGACCAGTTTGTGATTTCTGATTGATTTTTGTCTCAAATACTGTACTTGCTGATTGGGACTACGAAAGACAATCGGGTTTGACTGGAACAACAGTTGTCTTAATGGACCTCTGTGGTGTTTACTTGGTCAGTAGTAGAATGGGAAACGCTTGAAGCTTTTGAAAAGCTCTTGAAAAGTTCACACCTTTAAAAGTGCCAATGCTCTGACGAAAACAACAAAAAGGAGAGTGAATAGGCTGTTAAGTGTCACATGTGACTTTTGTAAGAATTCAAAATTAAACACATTTACCGAATCAACCCGCAGGTCATTACTAATAATGGTTAAAGTCCTGCTATTGCTCATACCCTGTTGTTTTCTTGGCACCTTTGTGAGCTTTTCTTGACCAAGAGAGGATAAATAAAGCCCTCCGGTTGAGAGCAGCCAGACTTGCTGCCAGTCAGAATTAACTTGGTTTTGACTTTCGCCCACAGGTCACTGAAGCTGTGAACTAAAAAGGCAACAATGGATTTTCTTGTCCCTTCCCCTTTATTCTGAACTAAAAGTGCTGAACCACCACACCCTCCCTTTCAAGATTTGTAGGCTTTCGTTCATGGAAATCGTAGACTAATTATGGTGCTGACAAACTGTCATATCACATTTGATTTGGTCCAATGGACCCAGTTTCCCCTCCCATTTTCTCTACAACTACACCACACTCTATTTTAAATTCCCCATATGCAAGCAGCATTGACCTTCCATCTTGTCCTGGTTTTGACCAGCTCCCTATACGCGGCTCCTTGTTCCTAAAAAGCTAAGATTTACGACTATGACCTCTCCAAATTCATCGTCTCCGAACGTGTGTCTCCTATCGTTTGTGTGGCGTCTTCCTTTGCGAGCAGCAGACATCCATCAGACTGTGTGTCTTGACCTGCTGGCTTTAACCTTTCACTGAGACCTACTTAAATATCTTGACAGCCAAAATAAACCTGCGCCCTTGGCCTGTTGTAGTTGCTTCTACATGGAACTGCGGGGACCGACGTGCATTTAGTAACCTTTTAAAAGGCCACTTAAACACCGTAATACGCTCTTCAGATGAAACACCACAAGCTTGGGCTACAAAATATTTCCCATTTGCGACCAGAGTGCTATATGAATGGTAATATGCAATTAAGTGAGTCATAAGATCAGATGGGGACAACGTTGATAGGAAGTCCTTTTCATAGGAAAAAAAAAACATCATTCATTTCCCTGCAGGATGTAATATTTTACAGTTGATTTACTGATTTGGTGATCTAGTGGGTAGGGAGGACATTCTCCTTTGTTGGCCTGAAAAAACCTTTTCAGCTTTGTATGAAATCTCAGGAGTCCTCGATGTCTCAAGTGTCAGACCAATCAATGATGTAGCATCAGGTCTTTGCGAATGTCCATTTGAAATATTAGACATCCAAGGACAAGCTCATTTTTTGGGTTGTTTATGACCAAAACGAATTACTAGCATGCAATCACGCTAAACTGAGATGGCGGAAACATTATACCTACTCATCCTCATACAACGGTTCATATATTTTACGAAAATGCATTCCTCATTCTCCATGCGTTTTCCTATGAATGTCCAGCAACAAGTGACGCATGTGTCAATTTCCGCTCGTTACATGCATACAGTCTTTTCAAAATAAACTTCCGTCTTCACAGGAAACAACTTAGTTAGGTTCAACGCTAGACAACAACACTACTTAGTTAGGTTTAGGCAACAAAACTACTTACTCATGTTTAGGAAAAGATCGACTTGGTTAGTTTTAGGCAACATAATTACTTAGGTTTTGGACAAGATGGACTTAGTTATGTTTAGGAAATTATCAACTTAGTTAGGTTTAGGCAACAAAACTACATAGTTAGGTTTAGGAAAAGAATGTGGTTTGCGGCGTTTGCCCATTTTTATACTTCCTGGTTCACCATTATATAGATTACATAAGAATTAGTATTTTCGTGGGATGTATACAAATTACAGTGCATTGCTTTTCATAGCTATAGCTACGAACGGTGTGTGAGAACAGCCTGACCTGCTAAACATCAGCATGTTATCATTTTCATTGTGAGCATAACATTTAGCTCAAGGGCACTGTTGAGCCTAAGTACAGCCTCTCAGAGCCGCTTTCTTTTTCCTTTGCAAGCTAAATTCTATTGACATATTGTAAGAGTATGAAATAAATTCACTGAGATGCAAACATCCACCGCACTTATTCTTGCACCTCTAGTCCAAATGTGAGTTTCCATGTACCTGTCAAGTTCAATCGCGTGTCTGCCCATGAAACATATGAGTAGCCATCTATGCTGTCTGCCTCAGTATGGTTTAACAAGGTAATGGGACCAGAGATGGTAGGGAGGCTTTCAATGAGAGACTATGCAGAATGGTTCCTTTAATTTGTCAGTTAAGTCTTCAGGAAACACAATGTCTTTACCGATGTGTTAAGGCAACCTTCCCCACGCATCAGCAGCCACGTGTAGCTTTGAGGTGCTCCGAGACTGGAATTAAGAAGTCGTTTGTAACACTTCATTAATACTATTTGTGCAAATTCCATCCAGGCCTGTTTGATCGTCGCCAGACCTCTGGAGAATCCATTAGCAATCACAATCACAGACCAGAAAAGCTGATAAACCAGTGCCTCAAGCAGGCGATTTCTCCATGCCCCGTTTGCACAAATGTGAGCACACATTAGAGCAGCGAGAGACAAAACGAGTCGCAACGGCATAACATTAACCAAATGAACTGCGATTCAACTCCTGCCATTGTGACTCCATGACAATAACTGCACCAGCTGCCTGAGTCGTTCTGAATTCTTCCTCATATTTCCTGCCGAACATAAAACACAAGCTCCAGTGAAGATACGAGGGGATGAGTAAGCACATAACTCAACAGAATACAAAAGGATGAGAGGGGGAATACGTCATGCGGACGGCCTGTGGCTTCTTACTGAAACTGTGCCACTGGCAGAAAGCTCCTTGCAAATTCATGCAGGCATATGGTTGGGGGAAACTGAGGTATCGCTTTGTGTGCGACTGTGAGTGCACGTGGTGAGGGCGTCGGATAGACACGGCGTGCACGACTCAGTTTAACCTATCACCGGAATTCCAACGGATCAGCCCAGAAAGGAATCTAAAAACAGACTCCATATGCTCTCTGTGAAATTATGACTGGCAAGATTGATGCTAAAATGGCAATACTACATATCAACGTGATAATAGGATGCTATCAATCATGTTTTTTTTTGGGGCAGATCCTGTGTTTCTCTTACTCAAAAATTGTGCATAAATATCTTCTGAGTGCCTGTGTTCAAGGTTTATGTAAATGTGCGTTAAAGGGGAACTCCAAGGATTATATACCACATTTTACCTGGGTTTAACAAAGAGAGGTCATTGAGTTGCAGTATGGGAAGTGAATTGTGTTTTTTGGAGCTTGACCCTGAAAGTCGGTTCACACCAAGCACAGATTATCATCTGAAAAAAATTGTACAGAGATGTATAAAAACTGATGTTGTGGGTACTTATGAATGCTTGCACACAGCAAAACGGATTGTCGGAAAAATGGGCTTTTTTCGAACCAATGGGACATTTTTCGGACTATTGTGTTTCGGAATAACAACGGGCCGTCTCCTTCTCAACAACCAATAATGTACGACAAACACTACTACCTCAACAACCAAATAAAGAACAGTATGTGAACCGGTGGGCATAGCTGTCATGCAGAAAATTGCGGATTTTCCGAATTGTTTAGAAATGGCTTCTACTTAGGAATAAAAGTCAGGCGATCTCAGCCTTTGCTGCACCAGGTTTGACCTGTTTTTTTTTTTTAAATAAACTTTGCTTTTACTTTTTTTTAGATATTTGTTGCTTCCTTTGGACTGTTGGCTTTGTGTCTGTCTATCTGAATACAGCCTTGACAACAACAGCAATAACAAAAACTACTACGAGGCAGCATCTATCCAAATCGTTCGGATCCATTCATTAGATTGTCATCACAATATCAGCATGTGGCAGCTACATTATGGTTGAGATAATGAATGTAAATTGGTGCCACTCTGCAGCTAAATCACAACTCTCAGATGTCTTTGAAAACACATCAACAAGGAGTTTCCAAAAAGCAGCTGCAAGCAAAAATGTAAACAACCAAAAATGTAATTTTGCGAAAATATACAGTAAATCACTGTGATGGAATACCCAGCTATTTTAATACCATATACTGCCATGAACTTTAACCAGTGGCTGTGAATAGCTGAGGGACTATAACACGTAAAGCGCAACAGTGGTGCTTTAACATGTCTTTGTGTATGTGTGTACGAGTGTGTTTTATAAGGTTGCAGCTGCAGCTCTCTCCGTCAGCCTGTCTCGGCTCTCTGTATTAAACTGTAAAGGCACTGCAGGGTGCTGACGGAGCGTAAACCTTTTAGCTGACTCAATGTTTCACAGCCAGAACCCACATTGCCAAACGGCAGACAGATGTATCCTCTCTCCCCTGCCCGGTTTGTTATCACCTGACCAAGGCAAAACTGCACTCGGACCCATAAAAACCAAAGAACGATAACAGAGAGAGCGATGGCAGGGACTCGTTTTACGAGTGATGTTTCTACTGTGGGGCTGTTCAAACATCAGAGAAGAGAAACGCAGTGCAGGAATCTCCCAGGAGTCGCAAATATCTGAACCTGTCAGATTTTTTTTTTCTCTGTCTAAGACGCGGTTCCATCTGTTATTTATGGCAAATTAGATACCTTAGCCTCAAATCCTCTCAGTTGCAAAGCTGCACTTTCTAGGTTGCCGTATGGTTGTGCAGCCCGGTCGCACGGAAAGGCATATGGATGACACGATCATTTGCAAGGTATTTGGCATGCAATAAGAACGCCGTTCTTGATTTTGCTATGTCATTTGTACACCATGTAGTCTTTACTGAGTCCAATGTAAATGCATCTGTGTAAAAATGCTACGCTCAGAGCTAATGACGTAGAATAAAAAGTGAGAAAGACTGGTTATGGTGGGAGGGAGGACAGGTGGAAGGGTCCAACAAACACAGGACTTTAAACCAGGAGACCGTTGTTCGAGAACGGTGTTTTTTAAGTTATATTAGTGACGAGTTTTCCGTACTTATGTAACGTTGATTCCATTCGCGTTTCACTTAGGGTGCTTTCACAAGCCAACAATTAGTCCACTTTAATCAAACTCTGGTGCGGTTTGTTTGGTCAGTTGTGAATGCAATAATCGTGCGGGCATTTGATGAGATGGACACAGGTAGTGAGTGAGTGGGAGAATGAACCAAATCAAAAAATGAACCAAAATTATCAATTTCCCTCTGATTTGGACTAGCTAAACAGAGCCCAACCATGATGTTTTTCCTAAACCTAACTGCATACGTTGCCATAGTTTTGTTGCGTGGCATACAAATGACATGCAAAAAGCCTAAATGTGTCGTCATGACATGCAAAATGTTGTGTCACTCATACGCCTTCCCATGAGATTGGGTTGGGTTGCGACCACCGTGGTTGGAGAATAGTTACAACAGATTTCCTTCTCTGAGATGCTTGACGAACACGGGCCCAGAACCAGGCATGTATGCCACTACACCAAACCCATTCCATGGTGAATAGAGTAAAAAAAAAAAAGACGTATTAATCTTGTAGTTTGAGTGGAATTTTGTCATGAATGTAGTATAGGGGGGGAAAAAAAGAAATCATTCTGTTTCATATAAAGTTTTCAGACGTGTGGCAAAAATCTGACAAAATCTTTGTAGCAGATGTGTAAGCGGTGCATCACAAGCAAGAGGAAGTTAAACCGATGAAATATGCATGTGGATAGCAGCGCACGGGGGATACAAAAAAAGTCAGTCCCGGTGGTTGTTCCCAGTCTAATTTACGATGATATAGTGGGAGAGAAATAGACAAGTGAGCTTCTTTCTTCTGCTGATTTAATTTTCTCATCTTTATCATCAACTAAACAGGTCATAAAATGATTCAACAGCTATTCTCTGTCTATAAAAACAGGATTACAAAGCAAAAAAAAAAAAAAGGCGGTGGAACACTTAAACTTCAGTCCATTACAGGACACATTAGCTGTAAAAAAGCAGCAGCAAATTGCCGACAAGTTACCTCTCAAGATCTACATATAAATATAATAAGAGTGATTCAATTAAATTCATTCTCGGCCTGAACTTTCATCATGCTCTGTCGTTTCTGTGTGGTTGGTGATCGATAAGAAGCCGTCATTTTTATCTGCGCGCTCGCTTCCCTTTTGCTGGCCTGCTTGTGAACTTGATGGGAATCATTTCTGCCTTTTGATTGATGACATTGAATGAAGGCCGTATTAGTGCTAAAGGCCAAACAGCCGCTGGGATATCAAACCTCCTAATAAATGTCCTCATCCTTAGGTGACTTCTCCTAAACACTTTGACTGACTTGATATCACACCCACACCATAGATGTCATAATGTTGCTTCGCTGGAAATACTATCATTAGCTTCGCGACAATTAGCCAAAGGAGAAAGTGTGAATATCAGTTCAATAAATACGAGGCCTTATCAGCGACATTGAAACTTGCGATCAAACGTGTCGTCACACATGCTGCATAATTGCTTACAGACCTCAGAGGACGCAGGTAGGATAAATTAAAGACAGGCGATGTGCATCCAGCTGAACGTTGTCATGGAGACAGCTGCAGCAGCGTTGATTGCTCACATGCAAAAATCACCAGAATAAATATGTTATTGAATAACCACTTGTGTTTTTCTATGATTTTTTTTAACTTTGTTGCATATTTAGTCATGGATATTTTAAGATTGGGAAACAAACATCCTTTGATTGACAGTTGCCTGGCAACCGACTATACGCACAAGCCCACAACTGGCTTTATATGATGGTTCAGATAATCCTGATTGGTGCCCTGACATCACCTTTTTTTTTAACCTTCACTCACTTCAAATCAGTGAGAAGAACATGGGAACACAACTGTTTTGTATTCATGTAATCGCTCATAGAAAGCAGCTGATTGAGGGGAATACGTTTTCAGGGCCTTTACATGAATATAATCAAATGTTCAGGAGATGAGGTTGGTAGCTGGCTTTGTGATTGCTCAATCAGAAGTGAAATAATACATGAGAAGCAAAAATTGAAGTAGTGGTAGAAAGACAATCCAGAGAAATTTGTCACGGTGTCAGGAAAGCAGGTTTGGACCCAAATGCAGAATTGATGAAGTGGCAGCAGGGACAGTTCGATAATTAATTCATTAACAGAAAAAAGACTTACTGCTCAGAGTCCAAAATCAGGCAGGAAACAGAAATAAATCCAAAACAACCAGCAAGATAGGAAGAGTGGAGACAAGGACTGACACAAGGAGAGAGAAGCACAACGACTGAAGGGACTAATTAACAGATGAAACACAGGTGTGGCAAATAAAGGCGGGAAAACACACAACAGAGGGAAGTAAAACCAAACATGACACGTGAGGAGAGTTACTTTCAAAATAAAATAGGAAACAGATGAAACAAAAACCCAAGAGCATGACAAAACGCATATCTCTGCTAGTCTATATAAGCCTTGTTAACATGGCAGTGCATTCATCCCAATTCAAATCATACAGGGAGCTCTATGACAATCATCACTCTCTCTGCATTAACATTTAGGTTTTGCCCCCGACATGAAGCGGAGGGGTCTCTCATCGCCCTGAAGGGGTTTCTTTCACAACAATGACCCGCTAGCTGTACATTATCCCGCTTATTACACAGCTACTTAATTAAGAAATCAATAATTTCACACAAAAACAGTCCGCCAGAGTCCGAAATCAGAACTACGCCCATAGCAACGGCCTGTTATACATAGCAACGGTCTGCTATAAAGAAATAACAGACCGCAGAACACCGTGATTAACCAATCACAATCGAGTATTCAACAACGCCGTGTAATAAGAGGCTGATAACCACTGATAATACCATTTAATGACCTGATAACAGTCTAATTGGCTGGAAAAACTCACACCTGCTGGGGTTAAGACTGTAGAACATATGGACGGTTAAAACATAAATTAACGGCAATTATCAACACAATCTAAAACGTAACATTTACATATTTTTATCAGTTATGAAACAACAAGCTTAACCTGCTAATTACTGTACTGCACAACGCATGATGGGAAATGATGGTTGCCAATATAATACTGTACGTTTCTTTGTCTGTTTGCATACAAAAGGAACATATACTTGTCTCTGTATGGCCTATATAAAGTATACACTTGGCATAATACCAGTGCTTTTGTTCCTAGATTAGCCACTCATTAACCGCATGACCACAAGAGCAAGTGTGCATTAAGATGGTGTTTCCCAGCCCAGATGTTAGAGACCAGAAAAGGGCTCAAACATAGGGGATGAAATGGAAATGATATTAACCAGAGGGTGTCATTACCTATTCCAAAACCTCTAAACCTCAACATCTGCCGTTGACTATTAGAAAACCGGAACAGTGGATGAACTTTACACGGCGGCATTGGATGGGAGGAGCGAATTATTCACAGCGAGCCCGAGGGCGGCATGTTTATGCGCGGCGCTGTAATGCTTAACTCGAGTGGAGGAGCTGCTTCTTCAGGTGTATGCGAAGAGGAAGAGCACTTTAGCGATGATTTAAATAGGCTGCGATTCTCACACGTTATGCTGCTTTTTCTGGAAGTGCTCACTTGCTGCTTTTGAAGCTTTCTTGGCCGAGTGCCCTTATGTCCAAGAAGGTCTACTTTACCTGCTCCCCTCCCATTCGTTTCATGCAAATGCGAGTCAAATGTGTTGTTCGAGCATAAAACTGGTAAAGTGTTGGACAAATGGATCATTTCAAAATACATCAGAAGGTCAGACGGGTGTGAATGCGAGGACAAACTTTGAATTCATTTGCTGCCGCGTTCACCGCCAACACACACACACACACACACACAAAGTGTCGACACATATCAGTAATTACCGAATATATTAGAAAGATCAGAAGACTCTCGGTGATCCGCGGTGAGGCCGGGCCAGCTGTTTGCGCTCCGAGCGTTCTTTGGTCTCTGCATAATCATCAGAGCGCTTCTGCATAGGCGGCTGCTGAGGCTGCACTTCCTGTGATGAGCGGGGCGGGAGGTGAGGATCTTTTTTTCTTCTTCTTTTATGATTGTTTTTTTTTTTTTTATTCCTCTTTTAAACTTGCCTGAACCGCGCACCCCGAGGTGAAGTGGTTATTAGTTGGGATGTGCCAGGAGTTTAGAACTGCTGCCAGCAAAAGAGTGTATAGAATAAGAGCCGGGGCTCCAAAAAAAAGATCATCTGACGCTTTATCTATAAAAGAAGATACGGCAACAATGTTTGAGATAGACTGCATCTCCAGCAAGGATGGAAGATAGGATATGAAAGCACTTAATTTCCCCTTAACTTAAAGAGCATCAACAGATAGTCTTGATTGTCAGAAAGATGATACCACAAGGGCAATTTATTAGAAAGTGGTGAGAAGATATTTTTAGACTTTTATTTTTGTAACAAATGGGGGAAGTTTAGTATGTTTACAGCACCAAATTAAAAGTCTTATATGACTTTCAAAGTATAACTCCATAATGCAAAATAAATGATAGAAGTGTCTGTTTTTGGGGGGGATTGAGTGATAGCACTGTTTAGCCTGTTATTGAAATACTGCCGGATGAACAGCTTGGAGAGAGGGCTGTATGGCAGAATTATCGCTGCTATTATAGAACTCATAGTCAGTAATGGCTATCCTGACTGTAATGGCTCAGATGGTTGATAGGCTAAGGGTAAAAATGGCCGGCGTTTGATATTGCGCATCGCAGATTGTCATCATCATTGGGATCTCACAGCGACTGCATGTCGGAATAACTCTGATGTTCGCTATTTTTTTTTCCCTTTAAACACATCATTTTAAATGTTTGCAACTAGAGTGTTATAGCAGCCTCTCAAGAGTGTGCGAAGCAAAACGCAGGGCAAAAAAAAAATCTGTGATTGAAAGCAACACAGATGAGCAAATTAGCAGTTTCATCCACTCAGAGCTTCCCTTATCTGCATAATGCCGGCTGGACAGTACGAGCAACACTGTCTCTCTCTTTCACTGTTAAACATTTTGAGCTGGTTCAACTTCAAAAGGATGTTAAACACGAGTTAACTGAACTAATTGGATCAAAGTTGTATCATGAGGCGTTTACAAGAGAACAACTACTGTTTTCATGGATCCAGGAGCTAATTCAACATGTATTAAAGGGGACATATGCAATTTTTTAGGTGCATACTTGTATTTTAGGTTTTTTAGTAGAACATGTTTACATGCTTTTATGTTCAAAAAACATATTATGTCTCTCATATCATCTGTCTGAATATACCTGTATTCACACTCCGTCTGAAACGCTCCGTTTTAGCGCCTGTCTCTTTAAGAACCCCATCCCGAAAAAGCCCAGTCTGCTCTGATTGGCTTGTCTTAGTTCACAGTTTGTGGGTTGGTAGGCACTCCAGATGTCAAAATGGATGTGTACAAGCACTGAAAAAAGTGACTTTTTCATGATATGTCCCCTTTAAAGACACACAGCTAGTTTCCAGCATGTCTTTTTTTCTTCAAACTACAAAAAGAGAAGGGTCTGTGGAGAGGTTCAACTCTCAGACAATGCATGCTGGGACGTCTGCTAATATGCTGATCATATTTCTTTAGAAACTTAATTAAATCCATTCATCACAAGTCAAAACACTTCAGTCAGAGGAACCCATGAAATTGCCCGTGAATAAAAAGTCTCAATTTTAATTTGGATTAACATGAGATTAATAAAACTCACATATTTACATTAAATCAATGATAAAAGATAAATTGATGCCACTTAATTCCTGTATGATACCGAAACGGCATGCATATACAAACTAATTTGCAAGAGCAAATATGTTTTGAAGGAAATGGAATGCCACCCTTATTATACTCTATACGCTTATGTACATAATGAGGAAATGTTAATTAACCTATCTGGCAAATTGCAAAATGCTGATACTGAATGTTCAACAAAAATGTATTTCATTTGTTTTCCTTAAATATGTGCTCTTGCAATAAAATATGTGCTCGTAGCAACTAAACATGACTTAAAGGGGACCTATCATGTTTATTTTCAGATGCATACTGTTACGTATTTTGGATTTCTACTCGAACATGTTTACATGCTTTAATGTAAACAGCCCAGCAGAGTCTGCTCTGATTGGTCAGCTGGCCCACTCTGTTGTGATTGGTCAACCGAACCAAACTCTTCGGACTCTGCCTCAGCTCCGCTCTAACTAGCTTTGTTTGAGGGCGTGCCAAACTAGTCGCTAGGCGGGTATTATGCCAATGTGTTACTTGGTGACATCACCATGTTACGGAAGAAAAGGCGGTACTTCATGCAAGGCTTTTCAGGCAGCTTAGGAGCAGTGTTTCTCCCTTTGGCGTGGACTTTGGGCTTTTTAACTCTGCAAACCTTTTACATGCACAAAAAACTATATAACACACTAAAGGAAAAGGGGAAAAGCACAAAAGCATAAAAGGTCCTCTTTAAGTATTACATAAACATAATTCCTTGCTTGGTACAAAGGCACTATTTAGAGAGATATTAATGAGTAAAGCAAACAAATTGGAACAGTAGGGGGGCATAAATAATACATTCCCCACACCATCCCCATTGGAAATAACGCCCAACCAATAATTACTCTAATGTATTTATTAAAATGCATTAACTGTTTTGCCTATTTGTTGTTGCTGCAAACATTGTGCACACATTTTTCTGAGCTTGTGTGAAATGTAAGAGTCGCTATAATAATCTAGCAGTAGTGAGGCACTCTTCACACCTCGAGGCACCTGAGCCCCAGTAAAAACTGCATCCTGGGGAACCGTTGACCTTCGAGCGAAGTGATGCAGAAGGTGATGGCAGCTCCTTGAAGCCGGCGTGAGAGGCATTTCGCCACTGACTCTCTTGACTAAGCCCCATTAAGCACTCTCACACACATAAGCAAGTACATGCACACATTCTTATCGCTTCTGTTTGAGCGTTTTCCGAGTACCTTTCCCTCTTTTCCTCCATCCCCTCGTGTTTTTTCACAGTTAACACCCATTCCTTTCCCCTTCTGCCCTTCCACAGCTTGAGTTCAGCTCATTTATGTCCCCTGTGATGAATGTGTCACACCGGCAACACTTAAGCGGAAGCGCACATGTACACACACACAAAGACGCACAAACACATCCACCCACGCACGACGCGCGCGCACTCCATTCCCTGTGTCACCTAGCCACAGTGTGATCTGATAAATGGTTTTTGGTGCAGGTGCTTTTTTTCATTAATACACCCTCGCAAACCTAGCCGCATAGTACCCTACAGCTATCCGGCATATTGCAAAGAAAATAGACAGAAAAAGAAGGAGTGAAGTAAAAAGAGAGTCGAAAAAGAAGTCTGAGAACCCCAGGTGTTTCTGTATACCGAGCCATCATTCTGGATAAATCCGCCCTTTTACCTCAAAAGTTTAATTTTTTCCAATGGGTGTATTGATTCCCCGACAGGGGATACCTGTATTGAACAACGTGTCACTTAAAATGATGCATGAACAGATCATAGGTCCCCAGTTTGCCATATCGCACCGCTATCCATTTGTGTTTGCTCCTCTTGCAAATATCGTTATTGGCATTTGGAATGAAACAGACTCACTAGTTTGTCAGCTGTTCACTTTGTTGTTCAATTCGGAGAGCCAGCAGAGAGCAGGGATTGGGGAATTTGTCTTTCATTAACAGCTTTAAATAGGTGTGAAGAAACACGTATTATGAAGGAATCAGAACTACAGAATCCTAGCTAAAAGGTTGCTAATATAACATTCACATTAAAAGCCCAACATGCCAGGTAGAGTGCCATTAATTCGTAATATCCATTTTCAAACTGCAGTTAAGGTTAGAGACAATGGATAGTAAGAAAGACACTTTTTTTTTTTTTACTTTAATTGGCTGACAGGAAGTCGGTGCAGTTGAAGTGGTTCAACCATCATCAGCGTTATCGCTGCTATTCGGGAGATGGCCTTGAACGCCACTCATCCATTCCAATGCCACTTTTTGTTTATGGGTATTTCCCACATAATAGGGTGAATCTACAGCATCCCCAACTAGTCTGCACGGGGCACTTAAAAATCCAAGGGTGTTCTTCGATGAATGTCAGCGCTGCCTTGGATCAGGGGCAGCCAGTTGACGTGTTATGCCTTTATGTCCCACAAGGAGCTTGTAGTTGACAAGTCCCAGCGGACACAGAACCCCGAGCCAACCCAGGACTTTTCAGGGATTACAACGTCTCTCAGCTGGCCCGAGGACAGGTGGAAATCCCCCAGGAGGCGCCGGGGGAAGGGGACGCGTGGCTCGCTCTTTTAGACCTGCTGCCACAGTGACCCTCCCACAAGGAGTGTGAAAAAACAGCCAACTGCTGACAGCTCATGAAAGGCAAAATAAGAGCAGCTACCACAATGAGTCCAAAAAGGTAAATAATTCAGATTTTACGATTTAAAAGGATGAAGTTCGGACCCAGTGATCTTTGGGTTTAATTTCTATCAATTTATCTGGGTTGCCTTTTTCATAGTCGGCCCGACATGCAAGCACTTTCTCCTTTATCTCTACTTTGTGATGCCTACCCACCTTAAGTGTAGCTGCTGCAATTGCCCAGTCTTTTATTTTTAGGGTTCTGCTTCTCTGTGCTCTTATAAGACGTGGTATACGGCGAGACGTTGGGCTATCTAAAGCTTTTAAGCTGTCTTCCATCCATCGTCAATTTATTTTTGGATGATTGATGCCGTATGTAGCGTGTACACCTTTTATCTACAATAAGAGACAATGTGAGTAAAGATGACTGTAATTACAGATGTCATTCCAGCTAAGAAGCTTTCTCCTCAGGTCAGACATGTGTCTAGTTACCTTTTCAGCAAGTTATTTTGGTTTAACAAGCCAGCTAGTTCAGGGGTTTGATAACACATCGTGTTGAGGCTACAGCATTAATTGCCATCATCACATCTGGAGCCATGAAGGAAAGACAGCTAATGCTAGCTAATCCTCCTTCCTTTCTATAATGTGTGACAAATGCCACACTGAGTGACTCAGCAGATGTTTAAATAATGTGAAGAAGAAGTAACATCAGCAGGGGATCACCGCTAACATTAGCAAGCTAGGCTAGGTTAACTTGATTCTGCTTTCCTGAAGCTAGTTAGCCTAGCTTGCATCTATGGAGTCATAGGAGTGCCATAAAAAAGAAGAATTAATCTGTAAAATAATAAAAAAAAAAAATACATGTGGAAATATCAAGACAAACAATAAAACACAAAATAATTATCATATTTATTTTCACATGTATTTGTTCATTTATTTATGTCCATATTTCTAAAAATATTTATATATAATATATATATATATTTGTTTTTGTTTTTGACAACTTGGCCCTATTGCAAAGCAATAGAGAAAGGAATAAGGAAAGGTAAATGGAAGAAATAAATAAATGATATAAAAAATAATAATAATAATATAAAATACTGAAAAAATAGAGCAATTTAATTTAATCATATTCAATTCAAAATACTTTATTCATCCCTCAAGTGGCAATTCAAGGCAAACGAGCGTGCAAACAGGAATGCACAAGCAATTCATTCATACGCATAAAAAGCAATCTAAAAATACAAGTATGGCAAATGCAAAAAATAAATATAAATGTTGTTTTAAAGTTATAAATAAATATATACAGAAATAAATGAACCAAGACATGAAAATACATGAGAATGCTTATAATTATTATTTTATATTTTGTTATTTGTCTTTATATTTCCAGATGTATATATTTATTTGTCTTTGTATTTCCACATTTTTTATTGACTTGTTAATTATTTTATTTATTCCTCTTTATAGTCCCATATTATTTTACTGATTTATTCTTTTTTATGGCATTCCTATGACTCCACGGATAGCTTCCACTTTCCGAATGGAATACAAAATGAACAGCTTGATGGGTCCTACCCAATGTTGAATGTTGAAAATGGACAGGTTGTTATCCAACAAGAAAAAGGAGGGAAAATGCATTGTATCAACACTTTTATATCAATGTCTCCTATGGATGCTGGTCATCTGCTGCCAAGGGATACACCCACCCAGAACCTTTATGCGTAAATGTCATTTCCACAAATATATACCGGTGACGGTTCCATCCTATTTTGAAAAAATAAATGCACAATAGCTACAGCGTCATTGGGGTTTTTATTCCCTCAAACAGAAAGTGAGTCAGTTGGACTTTAAGGTTGCAAATTAGTCACTCTATTACCTTGGTTGTAATATTTTCTATAATCTGACTCCAAGGCATACACTTGATCCTGTTTAGCATTTTACATTTCAGCGTCTGAAATAAATAGTTTAAGATCAACAATAGCCCCGAGCAAGCATTGAACCTCGCGTCAACACTTTTGATTGACAGAGCTCTTGGCTGGAAGCTGCTGTTATATAACCTCTGATTGGCAGAGCTCAATACGACGTCTTGATTCACATAGAAATGTGACCAGTGGGCTACAGGAGAATGGCTGCAGAATCGCTGATGAAAACTGGCTCCAGGCTAGTGTAGGATGGATTAAAATAGGTTCCTTTCCTACATTTGTGCATCTAATTCTTATTCTCCATTTGATTCCTATTTAAGATTTGCTGGAGTGAGACACATTAGAGCTGCTTGGTACTGCCACAAACCTACACTGCTGTCCAATAAGCTGGAACAACAGTAGAGTGGTGACGCTCAAGGACATTTCTCTTGTATGGAGGACATATAATAATTATTTTTTTTTCATTACAGATTTCCTTAACTGACATTCAAAGCATCCACCTTCCAGTGACAAGCTCCCTTATCAGCACGGCAGAGAAAGGAACCCATTGTGCATCAGCCATGACAAATGAACTACACGCTAAAACATTATCGGCACTCTGTCACAAGACTGAATGACTATGGTCTATCAACAGTCTGTCTGTGGCGCTGGAGAATATGTTCATTATGCGGGATTTGAATATTTAAAAGTGATAAAGGCAGCTGATGAAAATGTTCTCATAATGGCTTCAAGGCAATGCTATACTATGTTCCCTTTTCTTGGAAGAGCAATTACTTGTATGGTAATTGTGTTCTGCCTGTATATAAAAAAAAAAGACACACACTGGGACTGTCACTTAAAAAAAGTGCAGATTAATTAGAACTAACATGTTAGTCATTTGAATTAATTGAATGCAACCCACATGGTCTAGTCCGCATGACGTTGACATTGTTCCATGAGAGACTCTCAGGAGACCGCCACGACCTTTAAGCAAAGGGTCACATGGCCGATGGAGACAGCTAAAGGGGTCAGTAGGCTACTTTTACTTTGACATAGCAGTACCTTATCACTAATTTGAATGTAATCAATGTAAACATGTTAGTATAAAAATGCTAAGAGGAACAAAATAACCAAACTAAAACCAATGAACGAAAGTCTACCACATTAAGGATCCGTTCAATGACTTCATTTGTGTATTGCAGTTGAAAAAAATGTTACTTTTAGCAATCAATTCATAAGAAAATACATCTAATGTAAAGAAAAAAGTGTATATAAAAACTCCTAAAACCCACGTCCAGTGTGGTCTATAAAATATAGCGATAATAGCTTGCATATCTGCAAGAAACATGCCAGAGGCATTTTAGGCTGTTCGCATGTCATTGATACGCCACGCTCTTATCGTTGTGAAACGGCTTAACGCCACGTCATTAGCATGAAATGGCCGCACATTAGGTTTAGGCAACAAAACCATTTAGTTCGTCATGGTTGGGCTTAAAATAACTACGTAAACTAAGTAAAATATGTACTTAAACAACGTAACATGTACGGAAAACACGTCACAAACGTAACTTTGAAATAACTCAACAACACTTTGGGACACAAACACCTGTCTCCTCATTCAAAGTCCTGTGTTTGTTGGACCCATCCACCATAAACAGTCTCACTTTTTATTCTACGTCTCTAGCTCTGAGCGTAGCATATTTACTTGGATGCTTTTACATTGCAGTCAGTGCAGACTACATGGTGTACACATGATACGCCGTTGTTATTGCACACAATATGTCATACAAATAACCGTGTCATTCATACTCCGTCCATCACGCGACCCTCACCTTGCAAGTCTTGTTAACCTCTGCTGCCTCATTTGAGCGAGGTACTTTTTGTGTTAGCGAGGACAACAACAATCCTCTTGTTTTTCTTTCTTTTCATTCAATATTCTACAGTAGTTTACAGAGGGCAACAGGGCACGCGGTAGATCAGTGTGATCTGGAGCTCAAGACGTGGCTTGTTGTTATTATATGCTGTGAATTTTGAGCGTGGGTGGTCATTCTTGACCGTGAGATGCAATTTGAGTTGAGAAAAGAGATTGATTGAGCTCACACACACGCACTATAAGTTACTGGCATGTTTGTGTTGCTTTTATCAAAACCCACCACCTTCCTCACATCATTACAATCATGTGAATTGTTCACATTGTTCAGTCAACAGAGGGACATTTTCCCATTCTGCACGGATGCTCATTTCATAATGCATATATACAGTAATGTCCATACAGTGTATACACAGGTCTATATATATACAGTATGGTGTGAAAAGTAGGGCAACAACGGTGGTGTTACTATATTTACTATATTCAGAGGATTATGTGAATGCTCTTTT
>CAKALU010035821.1:7128-23792 GCA_916700995.1 Hozukius guyotensis | reverse complement strand
CATTGACAGCAGGCCCAGCAATCTACAGTGGGCTGGTCACTGCCGGAGGCCCCGCTGGAGTCTGAGCTGAAGGAGTTTCTGGTGAATCTGTGTGCTGTAAATCATTTTGTCTGATGTTGCAGGGAATCAGACCCAATGACAAACATTAAGAATAACTAAAGTAATGGCCGATATTCTCTCTGATGGTCTTGTTTACTTATGCAGGTCATATAGAGGCATCAGTAGTACATTGAGAGCTGTTTCATAACCATTACCACACTGAAAATAACCTGTTACAAGTAAATGTTAAGTGTTAAATTCTTACATTGAAAATGTTAATCAAAAAGTACAAAAGTGTTATCAGTATTATCTTCTTCAAATTATTTGTTCTTGTTGTTTCACGTGTTCCAGGCCCAAAGACAATAAAGTTAAAGCTTTAATATCATTACTGTCTCAATTCATGTGTATTCCTATGGTTATTTTTTTAATTAATTACACACAGCAAGTCCATCCCAATTAAAACATATTGCTCAACTATTCTCCAGTACATTATGATTTATTCTATTAACATTTTGAGCTATCTTGCCTAACAGTTCATTATCAGTCATAAGGAGAATGTATGCAATAATAATAACGCAAAAAATCATCATGGATGATGATAATGTTTTGTATATTTGTTATCTGTAGTGATCTACCAGTAATATGACTGTATAAGGAAATCTGAACGATATTCAATATTAATGTATTAGTTGCAGTGCACAAGTTTTGCATTAAAATTATATCTTGAGTCAATTCAAGTTTACACGAGTAACACAAACAATTTTTTACTGCATATTATAAACTTCGACCCTGCCGGAGACCAGATTCGAACTGCCTCTCAAGTGGACATGTATTCTTCCCCCCGAAAAGCACAACAAATAATATTTGTATTCTTTAACAAAAATACTATGGTGTATAAAGACTTCAAAACACCATGTGAAAATAAGAGCTACAGAATTGTGTTTTCTTCTCTCTTTCTCTCTTTTTCTTTCTTTTCCTCAATTTTCCTCCTCTTTTCAGTGACCACTTGTGATCTGATCTCACTTCCCCGCTCCATATGCAAATAAACACGTAGTAAACACACGGCTGATACAGCAGCCATTGTGACGTAATATTACATGAATGTCAGTAGTTGTATTGTATTGACATCAAAATAAAAGGAGAACAAGCAGAGGTAGGCGGGCGGTGACTTCTGAAAAGTAGAAGAGATCCGGCAACAGCAGCAGGAGGAGGTGGTGACAAAAAGCTGTGGTCAAGTCGGACAGTTTCCAGTCTTTTCGAGCAGCCTTCCCGGAATTTACAGAAAGTCAAAGAAAAAGTTACTTCCTGTTAGAATTACAGTTACAGAATATTGATTCATATTTCATCAGTGCTGCCTAGTTTGACCGTTTGATCGGAGTTCGCGAGTGATTGACAGCTGCCTCCGTTGAAAGAACAGCCAATAGGAATGCTCTCTCTTTAAAATGACCTGTGATTGGCCAAAGTCTCCAGTCATGAGCTACTGATAAAATATCAATCAATATTCTGTTACTGTTTATGCCTATTTCTCTCCTCAAATGTTTTCAGAATCATCTTGTGGTGTACTGTTTGGCTGTAAAATGAGAAAGTTCCTTACCCGGCAGCCATGTTGAGATCTGTTGAGGAAATACCAAGCACCGCCCACCAGACGTAGCACAGCCAATAAGAACGCTCAGTAGGAAAGCTCTCTCTCTCTCTCTCTCTGAAATGACCTGTGATTGGCCAAAGTCTCCCGTCACAGATTTTTTTAAAGTCTGTAAACAGAGCCATGAGGAGGTGCAGAAGTCTAGTTTCCTCTCAGAACACTTGAATTACAATATGCTGAAAAAGTATTATGGAATTTGTGCCCAATGATGCCAAAAACATTCTGCCTACTGCTGCTTTAAATAATTGAAATGACTTGTGAAAGCTTTATACTTTACCTTTAACATCCAATGAGTTGATATTGTAATCATCTAATCGACAGTATTATATTTATTGATGTATTTAGTTGTATTTTTGACTTGTCTGATAACCTTTTACTATTCTGATCAGTTTATGGCTTGACTTCCATTTTTGTCCGACTGCACCTGAAAGCAGCATGAGTACAGTGAAATAGCCAGCAGGAGCAGTGAAGAGTGGAGCTCAGCAGAGAGAGAGAGAGAGAGAGAGAGAAAGAGAGAGCGAGATCACTGCTTCCTGGATGGAAACAAAACGCAGGAGCAGAGCACACACACTCTCACACACACTCACTCACACACATACACGCATACAGGACAGACAGCAGCGAGCAGGACGCTTCAACATGTTTTAGTGTTTCAGCTGGTGTGTGTGTGTGTGTGTGTGAGAGGAGGGGGCGGTACCGGTGGAGTCACAGCAGACCGGATCAACACATGTGCCACAGTAGAAGAGCACTGCGGCTGTGGATCTAAACCCAGGCAGCTCCTACTACACCCAGTGGTCCACAAGCAAAGGTAGGTCCCTCTGCTCAGCTGGCTTTTGTCTGCATCACACACACACACACACACACACACACACACACACACACACACACACACACACACCATCCATTACCCAAAATACACCATATGAAATATCACACAGTGAATGCGTCATAATGTTGACCTATGCAAGAATGCAACCTTGAGAGGGATGCAGATGTGTCAGATTTCATCTGTTACAGATGAGACTTTGTTATAAACACTACTAACCTTGGGGTATAGTTATAGAAGAATATGCATAGGAAGAAATGTTACTTTATAGGGATATACCTTTAAATCACTGCAATCGACTCACAACACTGATGTACAGTAAATGGTTTGCACTACATCTTCCTCCACCACATCTTCATATTGCTTTATTTCAACTTTATGTGCTCTTGTTTAAGTCTGTCTCCCCTACAAAACACACAGGTTATTATGCCAGAAAACCCAGAAGGACAGACTGGGGAGTGATTGCAGCTGTATAAATGATGCCATATAAATTCTGCTACACACTCCCCGAGCACACAGCCCCAGCTGCCTCAACACAGTGGCAGCCTGTGTAGAAGCAGCAGCAGCTTTTCACCGGGCAGATCTGGTTTTTCCGTTTCTGCCTCTCTCTCGATTTGGTCAACAATGATGCTTTGATCGAATGCCATCTAGACCTTGATCCGGGAGGACTGCTAATCGCCGGACGGTCAGCTCCACGCCTAAAAGGAACTGTTGGCACACAAGGGCGTTTTGATTAATGAATAGAAACTTATTCTCAGCATTAATGGCTGGCTCAGGGAGCAGGGACTGCAGTCCGGGATACGTTTTTTGAAGGCCGATACTAATAGCAATGCATTTTGTATGGAAGCGTCTGGTTGGCATTAACATTTAATATATTTAGATGCAAACATTCAGGGTGGAAATGCTTCTGGAACAGACTATGGTCTAATCCTCAAACTCATGCAAACTTAAATCTGTCCACTGTATTACATTAGAATCAGGGCTATCCCATTTATATACCATTTTTGAGCTTCGGCGAGAAATATTCAGAGGTATTCGAACCTTCGCAACGCGGCGCAGCAGCCTGACATGTTCTTCTGTCTTTCTGTCTCCATCTCCCTAATTTCAGTGTCCTGGACAGTGCCACTATACTCACACGCACCTCTACACATAACTAACAGCGATATCCGTCTGAAAATAACTAGTAATAATTAATGCATGTTTTTTTGGGGGGATTTATACTTTATCCAATACCGATTTGGAGGTCGATTACCATGGCAATGGTCGCAGCTTCAAAGCATTCGGGTCAGCCCTACAGGCAACCATGAAGTACTGATGAATTCTACAGTTCATAGTCAATCAAACTGCCTCTTATCTATCATATCAAAGGTGGACCGATACTGATATGTCTGTTGTTCTGAGATAAAAACACTTCTATCAGCCAGATGTAATCTCAGGTTCCTCTAAACTTTGAAGTTGTTCAGGAATGAGAGGCTGTTATTAGATACATATTGGAGTTTCCGTGCAGAGACCTGTTATTTTCCCATGGGAGACCATGCGACGGCTTACGCTTGGGCAGGACAGGACAGGCCGACAGTATTGTGGGATGACGACTGCAGCCGGCTCAGCTCGCCTGTCTAAAAGGCAGTGCAGGCGAATACACAGTGACTGTGCAGAAATACCAACGTGCGCTGCTCCACTATCACTATCAGTCATCTGCATGATAATCGGTAGTGCATGATAAAAGAGCACTCTCTGAAGAATTTAGGACAGTGGTGTTGGTGTCGGTGGTGGTGGTGGCTCTATCGATTGAGCTGCCCCAAAGTTTCCTGCCAACTCTAACAGCGTGCTGAAATAGAGAACACTGTGTGGTATAACGTGTGATTTCAACAGCCGCTCAGGCTGCAGAGTGTGTTTTTAACGCCACCGTTTCCTGTGTGACCCCGTTCTGTGTCCAACCACTGTTATCTACAGGATTAATCGCAAATCCCAGATTATGGGTTTATTATTCCTCATGCTTTTTGGGATTGGACAGGACCAAAGCGACACTTTTTTTGGGTTTGGTGACTTTGGTTCCCTTTTAACACCAGATTAGGCCTTTATTATCCACCCACCTCTGAACTGCTGTCCCTAAATATGACAGTAGTACATGATAGTTAAAGGTGGAAGTCACTGATTACATTTAGGCTTGATGCTGTAATTGAACAGATGTTTTGTAATATGCTTTTTTTTTGTATTTTTGTTGTCTGTCGGTCTGTTGGTTTACCACTTTGGTCCAGACTGAAATATCGCAACAACTATTACATGGATTGGCACACAACTTTGTGCAGACATTCATGGTGCCAAGAGGATGAATCCTAATGACTTTGGTGATCCCCTGATTTATCCTTCAGCGCCACCATGAGGCTAACATTTGTTGCGTAAAGGTTCTCTATACTAGTGGTTCCCAAACTTTTTCACGTCAAGGACCCTTAAACGGATTCAAATTAAACCACGGACCCCCATTTGATAAGATTTTTTCCCAGGGTCCCCCATCTGATGGGATTTTTGCTTTTAGATGTTTTATTACAGAAAACCATGACCATAATAGTCATACAGACCCCACCAAAGAGCGTATATTACCAAGAAGTGAAAGTCAAGTTCGTTCCATTGCAACCTCAGCGCCCCGCAGCAAAGTTAAGCTTCTACCATTTTGGACTGAAAGCGACTACCGGACGCCAGTAAAACGTCCGCCTAAAAAGTGCTGTACAAAAGTAAAACACAATAATTTCTATTCTTTTGTCATATCGTCATATCATATTGTTGCTCTGCACTGCTCTCATTCGGCGGTTACAGCTGATAACACCGTCCTGACCGACGGTGCCGTTGCTGTAGCGTAGCGCCCTCCCCTCAGGTAAACACTGTTAGCTCTGTCAACACTGTTGCTGTTGTTTTCACTGTTAGCATCGTTAGCTGCGAGCCGCCGGCTCAGCCGTCGCCATGTTGAGAGCCGTGTGGAGGCAATAGAAATGCTCCCAATCTCGCATTTAGCACCTTTAAGTGAAATTTCTCGACAACTGAATAGATGCCATGAAATTTGGGACACAAATTCCAGTATCCCTCCATATGAATTGAGCATCTTAGCAGGCTGATGTTAGCTCAAAGCACCGCTGTGCCTGCATATAAGTACAGCCTCACAGAGCTGCTAGCGTGGCTGTAGACTCATCACATTAAAAACATATACTTGACATATTGTACTGCAGTTTTGTGCCTAAGTACGTTGTGTCATCTCTGCGAGAACTTAACATCAGAAAACGTTGAACTCCAAAATACAAAAAGGTTCAGAAATGTAGCCTATCTTGGTTAATCTCTCTTTTCTCTCATTATATAGTCAATTTTAGTCAAAAAGTTTTCATTTGAGTGAGTTTCCCTCTTTCCCATCTTTCTACCCCTTGAAATTTAGCTCAATGTTGACTTTACATGCCAAACAAAATAGCTTCCAAGTACCTTCTGTGGCAACACAAGTGTGTATTTACCATGTTTCTAAAAACGATCGACAATCAATTCCTCCTGTCAGAGTGAATGAGGAGCTGGTCAATAACTGTAGACTCAGTAAACACGGACCTTGGACTTCGGCCTTAAAAATGACACGATGAGTAATCGATAATACTGCGGTAATTACACGTAATTATGTTTGACTTCATGCACCACGCAGCTTTAAACGGTGAATAATTCATCTCTCGGGTAACAAGACAATGTAATACCTCAGAGAGAGGTGCAGTCATCGCAGTTGGTGTACCAGTTACCAGAAGAGATGACAGGTTCCAGTAACAGGGTGCAGCGTTGTGTGAACTGGAAAGAGGAAGTGTTACCGAAGAGACTAATAGATCAGTGCTGTTTCTGCTTTCAGGAACATGGAGGCTGGAGCTCCTCTCCGTCTGCAGCAGAAGGGCTAGGAGCAGCCTGATTCCTCTCCTCCCTGTCTGCATCGCCCCGCCATGGCCAGCAGGAGTCCCACCCTGAGCCGGGACACCGGGGATTCGGCACCGGGGACCCCCGAGGCCGGCGCTGACCCCCAGCCGGGGCCCGAGGCCTTCTGCAAGCTGTGCCTCAGCGAGCAGCCGTCTGCAGCCACCAGGGAACTGAAGAGCTGCAGCTGTGTCTTCTGCACAGCGGTAAGAAAAGACAAACATAATCTCGACATTTAACTGCTGTGGAAATGAAACCTGTGAACCTTTGTTCCTGAAACATAGCAGGAAGCCTCCAGGCTATATTTAGATTTAAATGCATGCTCATCCTCTACTCGTATTGCTCACGCTCTTTAGTCACTTTCTGTAGGCGGTGAAGGTTTCACAAAAATTACTCCAACTTTTCTTTGGGCAATTTAGGCAAATCTCCAACGTTTAAATGACTTGGAATGGGATGCTCCTTTTTATTGCGACACCACTTCCTGCTGTAAGATCTTAAAATAGATTCTTTTATTGGCAAATCCTGCATATTACAGCTTTAGTGAAATGATGTGGTTTCAACACAGGATTGGCTTTCTCTCACTTTCTTTGTCTTGTCCTCGGAAATCTTTGAGATTTATCAAAGCTTTTGGCATTTTTTAACAACTTCTTGTTACTTTCTTATAGCTTTTTCAGTCCTTTAAGAGAGAAGAAGTCACTAGAATACAGAGCGGTAACATTTCTAACCGAAGCCCAGAGGTCTACTACACGTCTGAAACTGAGATGTTGGTGTTATGTCCGGACACAGAGAGGTTGCTAGACAGTGGCAGGTGTTAATCTCTTTCCAAGGTAGCCAAGTTGTCACTGTTGCATGCACAAGGTCACGCAGATGAACACACACACATACGCAGCGTCACGGGGGAAGAAGGAGGGAAAGGGATACTGTAAACCCTGCTTATCAGTTAAACTGTGTTTTATAAACCTGAAATACCTCCTCCAGTCTGGTTCCAGAGCACAGACTTGTGTGTTTTTGTATTTCAGCTCAGTTTCTGGATGAACAGTACATCATGTTTCATGAGAAAGCACACGATAAGCACAAGTTCACACGTACAACTGAGCCTAAAAACACATTCCAGTCCTCTAGGATAGGTTTGTTTTTACACAGAGAAAAAGTGACATTGCATGTTTTTATTTTCTGTTCCTCAAAACTGTCTCCCTTTGCACAATGTTTACATAGTTCCTCCTTCCTTCCTACCCTTCCGTATTTCATGGCTGAGGCAACATATGACTATGAACGCGTGAGCGCTGAAACGAAACTGTGGGATTTAGTTTGGCATGTTTGTACAACAGCTTTCTTTGCTTACTGCATTTGTCATGAGAAAATTGTCATGTTTTTTTAAAATTATTTTTCACCTAGGGTGGACAGTTAAGATAATATGTATGATTATGATATATTGTTAAATATTCAAGGTTTTTTATTTGGTATTTGTCAATTCCAGCAAAGCAGTCATTGGCAATGAACATCTTTGGTCTCAGGTTCCATCAACAATGCTCATAAAATATGAATATATAAAAGGGGAAATTATCATGCTATTTCTTAAGTTAGAAAAGATCAAATATTCCGTGGGGTCAACCCAAAAATTCCATGCAACATGGGACCCTTTAGTATCTTATTTCGAAAGGCTTAAGACCTTTCCCCAAAATTAAGCAGGCACTGTAATTTTATTCGTCATGATTAGCCCACCCCAGGAACCGCTCATCGAACGCTCCACACACTAGAATGTAGTGTTAATAACTGATGGTAAATAAGCCTGTATACAGTACTTCAACATTCACAAACTTGTTTATATTTCAAAGCATGTATATGTATCTTTTCCAATGCGAAATATTAATTAATTAATCTGTATTTATGTTTTATTTTATTAATTTTGTGTTTGCTGGCTTTTTTTTAAATTTAATTAAATTTTTTCATTTTTTATTTTAGTACTTATCATCATTCCCTGTGTAGATATGTTGTTATAACCTTATTTTTTCTAAAAAATAAAATATAAAATGAAAATGTTCTATGTCAAATATTTGTGAACTATGCCCTTTTTCTTAAAAAGAAAATATTATTTAAAAAAAGGGGGAAATCACACAAGTAAATGTAAAAGCAAAATGATAATCTGCCATAAAATAGTGCAGTTCAAATAAATATAAACATAAGTAAATATAAAATAGTAATGTAAATTTGTAATTTAATTGACAGTATTTCCGATGGGAAAACTGTTGTATGCATCATATGCACGATGAGAAGTAATATATGTACACAGAGGTGTAGACAGGAATGTAGTATGTATAGAGAAGAATAATATATATATATATATACACAGAGGTGTAACAGTATGTAAAGTATATAAATATATTACTTTATACAAGGATGCTATGGTTCAAGTCTCCCTGTTCCATTCAATGTCCAGACTAATGCTGCGTGTTGTGTTGCTTCTCCCTCTCCAGTGTTTGGAGCAGTATGTTCAGCTGGCCATCATGGAGGGTGGGGGGGCACCCATCACCTGCCCAGATATGGCCTGCCAAAAGACTGGAGTGCTACTGGACTCTGAGGTATGCCCCGCTTAAAACCACTGATATGTAGGTCATGAGTGAAACCAAAAAAAGGCTACAGAGGCCATAAAATACAAAAATAATGTTGATGCACAAACATGTACTGAACTAAAAACCAGTTTTATGCAAACATGTGGTTTTGGAATATATATATTAATTTTTTAAGTTGCTGCAGTTTTGGTTTTACAGTCCAGAGTGCTGCAAGCAAACTTCTAAAGTTGGATTTCCACTATTGTGTTTTTAAAGTGTGTGGGCTGGATTAACTAAGATCAAGTGTTGTGAAAATGATGTGTACCCAGGGAATTCTTTTGAGTGTGTTGAGTAAAATGAGGTAATGTCAATAGAGCAGTCAAGCAGAAAATGAAACTCCTTGAGCTGTCACACGTCGTAGATACCAAACAGTAAACACGTCAGAGAAGAAGCTTAAAGTGCTGATTCACAAACAAATGGAAATTCTGCTCCTTAGTTCTTCATTTGTAATGTTTTGTAAACACTCTTTAACTGGTGCTCATTGGACTTCCCTCTGAAATACGATGGAATTGATTTGAATGTTGAATTTCTATCCCCCTGTTATCCAGTTGGGAAATTAGGCAGATGTTACACATACTGGAGGCAAATAATAATAATGCACTGCAAGCAGCTTTAATTCTTATTTTAGTCTGTCTTTAGTCTTAAAAGATTGGAGGAAGAAATAAAGAATTTCCTCAATCATGTTGGTCTTAAACAGTTGGCATTTCTTATTGTAAGCTGTTGGTTTAAGCAAACATCTTCTGTAATTGCAGACCTTTGCAACATCTTTCTTGTTGATCGTTTGTCATCTTGCAGCTTTTACTACAACATAAGAATTACATTATAATTGTTGCTTTGCCTTTTTTTTGGTAATAATTTATTGGGAGTAACAACAGGTGTACAGAAACATACAAATATAAACATACAAATATTTTAAATGATTGTCCCTCCATATTTTTTCGCATTTTTCCCCCAAAGCCCCCACCACACCCAACCCTCACCCATTGCTGTTGCAAAAAGGATAAAGAACAAAAAACGAATTAAAATTAAATTAATTAAAACAAGAAAATGAGATAAAAAGTTTTTTAATTAATTACTTAAATTCAATTCAATTAAAATAAAATAAATAATAAAAAATAAAGTATACATTGACAGTAATAATAATTATAGGATAAATCCCAAACTACAGATAAAATAGGCTGATAAACTTTACCATGCAGAAATAGACAACTTAACTGTTACTGGTCATTTCTGTTTACATAAATCAAACTTTATGATGTCATACAATTTAGCTGATGGAGAGGAATACATTTCATATGACATAAAAGTCCATTAGTCTGCCCAGATACACTACATCCAAATAAAAGCAGCCCCTTTTTCATTTAGAAACCGCTTTTTTTTCTCTCAGTGTCTATTCACCAACTACTGAGGTGTCTTAGAAATAATGCAGCAAATTGCAGTTGCTAGGTGACCAGTTGATCCTGGATGATCTTTGAGGTATCAGCTTCTCAGCAACCACACAACATAGCCTCATTTTAATCTTGACCACCGTGTGTTTTTGCATTTGCATTTTTTCCATTAGGATTTTGAAAAAGATACTGGGTTTTTCAAACTTCTTGCATGCACAACACAAAGTTCAACATCACAGCTCTGAGTGAATAAAACATGACCTCTCTGTGCTGTGTGATTGCAGATAGCCGGCTTGGCCCCAGAAGATCAGTCGGAGCTGTATCAGCGTCTGAAGTTTGAGAGAGGTAGGTATTGTTGCGTTAGCATGCTGATGACCGATGACGGGCATCGGGCTATTTCAGGTCGCACTTCAGCTGGTGTCATTACACTGAGCAGCACCACAGAGTGCTGAGCTTCACATGCCTGGGATAATGTGGGGCCTCGTTTTTCTATTCTGCTCTGGTCCAGTTTTACCCAGGAGCTTACTGAAACTGTGCCTTTATTACCTTCAGTGAAACCAAACATAACCAGCTGGAGACTCAATAACATGTGCTGCAAGAGGTCCATGGTACTATTCTGTTGTATTTGAAGTAATGAGAGGGCTAATAAATTGTATGACCTATATGTGTAGCTGATTGCACCATTAGTTGTGGAAGTGTTTGTGAAGACAGATTGTATGTCTGTTCTACACCGGAGGCTTGGTGGGAACAGAAAGAGTTGAAATAGGTTTCTGTTGACATTTACAAATTGCAAACTGAGGTTAGTTTGCCTTGTAGCTATATTGGTCTTTTCCAGTTGCACAGTAACAATACGCTGTGAAGCCAATAATAGTTATTGTTTACTCTGGCCATAAATCATAAGACTCATAATATTGGGAGTATAAAGAAGTGCAAAGTACAGGTTATTTCACAACAATGTTTTCCTTCTGTTTTGATTCACAATGAAAGTACGAGCCGGTGTGAAGGGGATCAGATCATGAAAGCTCGAGTTTCTGTTTTGGTTGTGAAACAGGCCGGATTATTTTTTTGTAATCATTTCACATTTGTATTTGTATCCTTCCGTCGTTGTAAGCTACTTAGAAGGTTGTTTGCCTTCATAGATAGCCAATTGGAAATGAGAACAAAGGATTTATTTGATGTTTATTCCTTCAAATGGGGTCGTGTTTACCGTGTTCATGAGAAGAGTCCATATGAACGCTCCCCTCTTGTCGTATTCACAACCTCGTAAGTGCAAAGTTTCTGAAAGCTCAGAGTTGTGACGTGTTTGTTGACGTTGTCAGAAATGGAGGAGGCCATGGAAATTAATTTTTCGATGCATAAGTTAATATATTGTAATTTTAGTCGTTTATTGTTTTTCTTCGTAATTTTATAATGGATCTGAGGAAAATGTCGGCCTCATCTTTTTCCTCTGTCATTATGCCTTTGCATTTCCTGCATTATGTTACCCGCTTGCTAGCTTGCTAAATTGTTAGTCTCTGTGGCTTTTGGCGCCTTCAAATGAAACTCGTGAGCTCATCTTTACAATCACATCCCCTCTTTGCTTTCTGCAGGAGTGAAGTTGGACCCCAGTAAAGCCTGGTGCCCGGTGCTTGAATGCCAGGCGGTGTGCAGTGTGCAGCTGAGCACCGAGGGCCGGCCCACCGCCGTGCCCTGCCCGACCTGTCACACCGTCTTCTGCTCCGGGTGCAGAGGACCCTGGCAGGACGGCCATACCTGCCCTGAGCGCCAGCCCATGATGTCGCCCTCATCCGCTCATGAAAGCAGGTCAGTTAGCCGGCCTTTTGGTCAGCCACAGAGTCTGAGCTGCACTTTGAAAATGATACTGTGCTGAGAGCAGCATGAGTGTGTTAGTTCAGGACTCTGAGGAGTCTACAAAGAAACACTTGTTACTACTGCGAACAGACTGAATCATGATACTTCTAAAGCTGCAGTGGGTAGAAACGGAGCAAATATGATTTAAAAAAAAGTTATTTTTATAAAACGGTCACTATATCCTGAAAGTAGTGCATGAGACAGGTAATCTGAAAAAAATCATGTGCCTCTGTGTCCTCCGGTGTCCTCCGGTGCTCCTTATGGCATCTGCAAGATTTTTCAGACCGGAGGAAAACAACGAGTCAGAGCTGATCTGGAGTTTGCCATCCAGCTGCCGTCTCTGAGCAGCTCTCAATCACTTGCAAACTCTGATCAAGCGGTCAAACTACGCAGCGCTGATAAAATATGAATCAATTTTATGTTACTCTAATGCCTATTTCGTACCTCACATGTTTTCAGAATCATCTTGTAGTGTACTGTTTAGCTGTAAAATGAGAAAGTAACAGAATATTGATTCATATTTTATCAGCGCTGCCTAGTTTGACCATTTGGTCGGAGTTCGCGAGTGATTGACAGCTGCCTCGGTTGAATGAACAGCCAATAGGAACGCTCTCTCTCTGAAATGACTTGTGATTGGCCAAAGTCTCTTATCACAGTCTAGATTTTCTAAAGCCTGAAAACAGAGTCATGAGGAGGTGCAGAAGTCTCTCAGAACACTTGAATTACAATATGCTGAAAGGTTATTATGGAATTTTTACCCAGTGATGCCAAAAACATTCTGCCTACTGCAGGTTAAATGGGTTTTATTTACACATATTATTTTTTCAAGATATCGTGTATATTACCTATAACTGTTAGAGACGTAGACAATCAATTTCCTTAATTTTATTATATGAGGAAAATCCCATCTCTCAAATTTAGTATAAATTAAAAACACCTGACCGTTATTGTGGCAGGATATTTACATTGAATGGATTATACAAGTGATGTGTAGCTCCTCATCTCCCAGTAGAGAACCTGAGCTGAATATACAATAAACTCTATTTCAGGATCAATAGCTTAGTATTTGTCAGCAGTGCCCTCTGTGTAGTCCCCGTTGTACAGCTACAGTACGTTACCGTGCTGCTCCGAGCTGTGGCTCTGCCAGACTGACTGATGTCATTGGGGAGTCACTGACTTATATCGGAATTCCATTGTCTCCATGCCAAAGGGAGGAGGAGGGCGGGCAACGAGCCATGTAGTTCACTGTACAGAAGGAAGCTGTGCACTGCAGTGAAGCAGTGGTGTCTGCAGTGTGTCGGGAGGATGGAGCAGATCCTCTTTATGTTTGAACTTGAGAGCAGGATAAACATTAGCCTCAGCCTGCAGGTTTAGTCATCAAACAAAATGTAATTGCACAAGGGCCATAGCCCGTACTTTAGAAATACTGCAGTAAAGAGTCTGACTAGCCAACAAAAAATATATATATTATTTTTAGAGCTGTCTATCGATTAATCACGTTTAATCACATGATTGTAGTTAATCGTGATTAATCGCAAATTTATCACTCATTTTTATCTGTTCAAAATGTACCTTAAAGGGAGATTTGTCAAGTATTTAATACTCTTATCAACATGGGAGTGCTTTATGTAAATGTATGTATATATTCATTATTGTAAATCAATTAACAACACAAAACGATGACAAAAATTGTCCAGAAACCCTCACAGGTACTGCATTTAGCATTAAAAATATGCTCAAATCATAACATGGCAAACTGCAGCCCAACAGGCAACAACAGCTGTCAGTGTGTCAGTGTGCTGACTTGACTATGACTTGCCCCAAAACTGCATGTGATTATCATAAAGTGGGCATGTCTGTAAAGGGGAGACTCGTGGGTACCCATAGAACCCATTTTCATTCAATTATCTTGAGGTCAAAGGTCAACGGACCCCTGTGAAAATGGCCATGCCCGTTTTTCTCCCCGCCAAAATTTAGTACGTAGTATGACATGGTTGGTGTCCTTAATGGATTCTTTAGGTTTTATAGTTTCATATGATACCAGTAACCTCAAAATCGCAAGTTGCGCTAATGTGTTCAAGAAATTAGTGGCGTTAAAACAAATTTGCGTTGATGCATTATTATCACATTAACTTGGACAGCCCTAATTATTTCAGTTTCACATTTTGTTAATTCATTGAATTAATTTGATCTACCTACGTAATGATATAATTGTTGTGTCACAGCCCTCTTCACACTAGCATGATAATCATACTGAAATGCCATTTACTACCTGCCCAGCACCAAATGGCAAACAGAAACTTAGCAACTAGCAGAGATGCACCAAACGCAGGTGGTGGAGACCGAATCAGAGTTAAAAGGAGAGTGAATATTGGACTTGCATTCGTCAGATGGCCAAAAACATTGTTCCAAATAAATGCTTTAGTTGCTCTGATTCTTCTGGATGTGTAAATAGGAAACTGTTTGCTAACCAGTTAGCCGTAACAACTTAATAAGGTGTTAACATGTCCAAATTGGGTTCACAGCTTGTTGTCCTGTCCCCCAGCAGGTGGTTGAAAAAAAAAAAATGAATTCAGGTGTAAATATAATCAGCCTTGTGCAATTAGGTTAAATCATAGAATGTAAATGTCCTCAGGTTGTTGAAACCCTCAAACACGAGCTCAGTGGAAGCTTTGGCCCTGTATTGTACGTACAGAATACTTCCTTCATACCTTTGAATCCCAAAATAATTAACCCAGTTCAAAGTGAGCACTGACCCTTAACTCTGCCGCTAAATAAAGAATTCACACTCTGCCTGGAGACTCTTGAGGCCTCCGTGGCTTCATACTCCACCCGCTAACTGCATATCTGATGCCTCTGCTGTGTCTTTCTCCCGATACACACAGGGCCCGCTCCAGCAGCGACTCTGACATGCCCATCAAACAGTGTCCTATGTGTGGCATCTACATCGAGAGGAACCAGGGCTGTGCACAGATGCTGTGTAAGAGCTGCAAACACACCTTCTGCTGGTACTGTCTACAGAATCTGGATGTGAGTCTCCCCTGCTGCCTAACTCACACGCTTTAACACAAGCTGGAAAATCTCTATACTGCCTAACCACCTGTTTTACAGGTTTTTTTTACAACATCGCAGCCTCTGCTTCACTATCTTTAGCTTGTGTTGAAATGTCCTCTGTGATTGCTGGATAGTATAGATTTCTTGTCTTCACGTGCTTGTGTGTGTGTTTTTGTACAGGGCGATATCTTCCTGAGGCATTATGATAAGGGGCCGTGCAGAAACAAGCTGGGACACTCCAGGGCCTCGGTTATGTGGAACAGGACGCAGGTGAGGTCACGCAGCAGAGCAGACATACAGTATTCATATCAGGGTTGTGATGACGCTGTCGTCGTCTGAATGGATTAGCCTGCAGAGCCAATCATCCGTGAGTGGTCAATTATTGCGTGGATGGCTTTGATTTTAGCAAAAGTGTGCCATCACTCTACCGGGATTGGACGTTAAAGATTTTGGACTTCATCCCAGCTGTCAAATCAATTAGTCACTGTTGGGTGTACTCTCCAGTGAGGATGTTAAGCCTACGCAGGACAGTAGAGCTTCCATCTTGGCACGTTTCTTGCACAATTGATTGAAAATTTAAACAAAAGTTGAAAACCTTGCATAACTCAACTTTCCCTTTAAAGCTGCAGTGGGTAGAAATGGAGCAAATATGATTTAAAAAAAGTTATTTTTATAAGCCAACCAATCAGAGACGGCAGCTGGAGCCTGCTGTCCAGCTGCCGTCTATGAGCCGGCTGTCAATCACTCGTGAACTCTGATCAAACGGTCAAACTAGGCAGCGCTGACCAAATATGAATCAATATTCTGTTACTGTAATGCCTATTTCTCTCCTAAAATGTTTTCAGAAACATCTTGTAGTGTACCGTTTAGCTGTAAAATTACAACATTTGTGACCCGACAGCCATGTTGAGATCAGTTGATGAAATACCAAGCACCGCCCGAATGACCGGACGAATGAGGAAAAAGTACCAAGCAATAATAGATTTTAACAGGTCAAAGATAAGCACAGTTCATAGTATATTTGTGTAGGTATATAGAGCCTATATTGGATACCCTTTTCCTGCCTTTTAGTAAGAGATGTTGTGAATGAGGAAATAGAGTGATTTAATATGACATTTGTGCTTTGTCCGCCCACCAGCCGGAGCACAGCCAATAGGAACGCTGAATAAGAACGCTCTGAAATGACCTGTGATTGGCCAAAGTCTCCCGTTACAGGCTAGATTTTCTAAAGCCTGAAAACAGAGCCATGAGGAGGGGCAGAAGTCTAGTTTTCTCTTGGAACACTTGAATTACAATATGCTGAAAGATTATTATATAATTTTTGCCCA
>CAKALU010035818.1:0-18068 GCA_916700995.1 Hozukius guyotensis | reverse complement strand
TTTTTTACGGGTTTTATTGTTGCTGTTCCCCAGTGTCCTGTAGAGTTTCCAGCTCCACATTTTCCCACTGAACACAGACCACATTTGGCCTCCGCTAGTGGATGCTCTGAGTCTGTTTCTCTGGCAGATAGTTGGGATTCCTCTGCGTGGACATCCTTAGCCTCAGGCAGCAGTTACCTCTCCCCCAGACTCACAGCCGCTCAGGGCTCTCCTCCACTTCCAAGGCTCATACTACCTAACATATGCCATGGGTAGAGTTCCTTTAACTGCACTTTTAGAAAACAATATAAAGTTAACAATTGCATTAACTGTCTCAAAACCTATTCACTGTAAATAGATTAGTCCAGAGGACAAAATGTACAGTGTAGTCAGCATGCAGAACAGCATGTACGATGAGTGGCCTCAGTGGGACCCGAAACAGTCTCCTCAAACTCTTATTTGTCAAACTAAACAGAGAACCCTTCAGTAATAGAGAAATGTTCTACCCCTTGAGCGATACAGACAGAAATATGGGTTTACAATGATGCCTTGGTAAAAGATTTTTCTCTCTAACTTGAGTCTCATTTTGAAAATTTCTCTTTTTCGTGTTCTGTTCATGCTGCAATCAAAAGCCTTCATCGTCTTTGACTATACTGTTGTTTATACAAACTGTAGGACTCACCAAGCTGATTGTATTCAGTGCAGTCGGGTAGAGTGTATTCAAATGCTGTGTTATTATGTAGAACAATAGCAGCAATAGTATAGTTGTTTAAAAAAGTCTGAAATGTTATGTGAATGTGTCCGCTAAAAATGTCTTAGTAGATGATAGATTTAAATATATGTCTATACTTTTTTCATCTAAATTTTTTCAAATAAGTGCAGTATTGTCCAGTGCTGCAACCAATATGATAGCTGATATGGTTTTATTTTTTATTTTTATATTTTTATTTAAATAAATGTATTAATGATATGAACCACATTGGTCTTGTGTGTTGGTTGAATACAATATTTTTAAAAAAATATACAAAAAAAGTTTTCCATTCAAGTGCGCTACTTATACTATAGGATTAACTAACTAACTATAGGATTTTTTGTTGATATTATAGTGAATACTTCACCCACAAAATGACCATTTGTATACCAATTACTCACAGCGTGTTACCTTGAATTCTTGAAGAAAACTGAGAAAAGTCTTGATGAATTGAAGTAAATTAGGGGCTGCGTTTAACAACAGCAAAACTATATCAAAATGTCAAAAAGTCTAATTTATCCAGTCGTATGCTCAGGCCTCAAACCTTACTATTTAAAACACTCTGGACTCGCTGACGGATGTTTTGATATGGTTTTGCTGTTGTTAAACGTGGTCCCCATTTACTTCAATTTATCAAGACTTTTCTCAGCTTTTGGATTCTCCGTTCACCGTGGAGGCTTGCGAGAAAAACAAACTTTTCTTCAAGAATTCAAGGTAACACGGGGTGAGTAACTGATATACAAATGGTCATTTTGTGGGTGAATTATTCCTTTAATGTCCTCTGATATTTCATCCAGTTTGCTCTCCTTTTCAGATCCACTCTGCAGAAAGCAGTGCCGGGCCTTAGGGCCATAGATGAGCAGGAGACAGACTCTTTTCTAACGCCCCCTGCTGTTCAACAGGTCAGCTTGGCCTCAGGCAGCTTCCTAACGTTCTGTCAGGCTCAGCTTCAGCAGACTCGTGATTTACAGCAGCAGCACAGCAGGGAGCTCAGGTAGGAGACTAATGACTGACTGCATGTGTAGATGGACTGTCGGTGTGCTGTGTGTCTAGTGTGGATGAGCGCTGGTCTTACCAGTGGTCAGAGAAAGTGGTTGGATAGGCGTCATACTCCAAATTTTACTGGTAATCCTTTCTTGAACTGTCATGGAGCCATCAATCAGAATTATTTGCCAAGTACATACATACATACATACATATAAGGAATTTGACTCCAGTTTTATGCATCTCTCTCAATGTACATACACAAAAATAGAAATAACAGCAAGGGACAAGGACAACAAAACCGGACAAATAAAGGTGAGGAATAGACAGGACTGTTATGTACAAAAGTAGTGAAAAAATAGGTGTATACATACATGTTATATATGCATAAAAAGCACCAATGACCTAACAATAAAATGAGAAATTAAATAAAACGTCTATAAACAAGTCAAGTGTTCTGTAAGTTGTAATCAATACAAATAGAGCAAAGAAATAAATACTAGATGGATATACATTGACTGGATGATTATGTACAGTATGTGCATGTATACATGTCTATATATTGTATGTACAGTGAGTAGGATTTGGGACAAAACCAATCTGTGATGCTTATTGTTAACTCAGATAACCTCTAATTTCCTCTAATACTGACACCAGGGAAGTTCGGGGAGTTTCCATTACGTCATCTGTGTTGGTAAACTGAAGTGTTGAGATTTCTGAAGCAGCTCATGGGAAGGAAGGAGGGAAATGCTCAGCTCAGATTTGTTCATTTAAATTTGGCTTTGAGGTGTCCTAATAGAAAAAAGGGTAATGAATGCACCATGTCCTGTAGTTCCAGTGTCACTTTCTCCCTTTTATCTAACTTGTCACTAAACTCTGGCAAGTAATTATTAATTTCACACCAAATTACCTAAAAATCCAGAAAATTACCAGAAAATCGTAATTTTTCCTCAGCAAAAATACGTTGGTTCAATGGGTACTGTACTGTATGTTAAATTAATGGTGCTATTAAGGAAAAGAGAGAAAAAAGGTAATGAAACATGCAGCGGAGAGGTGAAACCCTAAAGGGATTACAAAATAATTCAAAAGAAAAATGGATTCAAATGGCAAACCAGAGTAAAATTGGACGATATAAATGAGTGCAAACCTATTTACAAGAGGTCATATTACACGTTTCATCTTGTGCTGATCAGCCCGTCAGACAGAGAGACATGAGGAATGTCAGCTATCCTCTTGTTATGTCTCATACATAGGGCGTAGTGAGCCTAAAGACAACGTCCATCTATTTTCACAAGTCCTTCGATGTCACTGGCCTCTGCACACATTGACACTCCCATGCGAGACGGACCACCAACACTTAAAACAGTGGTCAACTCTCTGCTTATCTTCATGACCCTTCCAAATTACACAGCACAAAAGATGAAACGTGGCTGCGGCTACCCGTGCGGGTCACACCGAGGACTCCTATGGCTTGGGGGGTTAGCGTGGCGCTCCCTTTGCTTCACCCCTCGCTGTGTGCCCTCTACCCCCCTGGCCTCTGGACAATGAGCCATTCTGCGGGCTTTGCAAGGACCAACACAGCCATTTAACCCCTGGCCTGACCTTGTGTCTGACTGAGGTTTAGAGGAGGTGAGAAGAGTGCCACACGCCGGTCCACCGGTGACTGTAAGGTGGGACACCATGGGGTTTATCAGGGGTTTGGTTTCACAACTTTTCTCTACAGGGAGTAGAGTGGAGGCTGAATCCTCTGTTCCTCACAAAATGCCTCTATTTTATACCTACGATGTACTTTTTATGAATTTTGCTGAGCAACTAAAGTCTCTCTCTCTTAATACAAACACAGAGGTTTAAGAAAAACAAGTATTTCTGTGTCCTAGAGAGCATGTATGATAGAGAAATCCAGAAAAGGAAATACATGAGCAGGAAAGGGCTTGCTGCTTCTTACTTCTTTTTGTTCTGTATTCTCCTTGCATTCTTCCAAACAGCTCAAACGTCTCTTAGAGACAAGCTGGAGGGCTAATGCAGCAGGATAGATTGAATCTTTAATGCTTTCTTCGACATTCATCAAGGGAGGTAATAGAATAGGGGAGTAATATTCCAAGAAAAAATGTAGAATTTCCAAGATAAAGGTTGTTAATTTAAGAGAAACAAAACTGGGAAAAATAGTCCCTTTTTCAACGAACCACATCGCTTCACTTTGCAAGTTTGGATCAATTTCATCACACCACAGACACAACCGCTTGCCATGTATTATGCATACAGCGGATGACCTAATTAAATTATATTTTGCAATCGGATTCAGCAATAAGGAAATGGTCGTAATTTTAGCCCAGAATCTCCATACCATCATAAGCATCCGGACTCTGAAGAGATATTGCCGTAAAATGGGCCTATTCAGAAAAAAATACTGATTTGGATGAGATGATTGCTTTTGTGAACTACAATGCAATGGAGAGATGCAAAGATATCTCCATGTTCCATACTGTTGCACCTCCTACCTAACATATGCATGTGGCATCCCCTGTTTAACGGTGGCGTCTGTGGTGTGATGAGGTTGATCCAACCTTGCAAAGTGAAGTGATGTGGTTCCTTTACAAAAAACAATATATTTTTTGATTTTTTTCACGCAAATTTATGTCTTAATAATCTCAGAGAATATTCACGTTTTTTTCACGTAAATATGTGAGTTTTTTCTTGTAAATTTACAACGTTAATCTTGGAAATTCTGAGTGTTTTCTCTGAATATTACCCTCCTCCCCTGACTACGTAAATATTATTATATTTTATTAGCTGTCGTACATCACAGATGTCGCATATTGCCATGGTTTAGAAACCAGGTTTAGAAAGAATAATCATATTTAACCAAAAAACTTGCCTTTTCCTGGATGTTTGTCATTAAAAAGCGAAATGTTATTGTTGATCTAAGACAGAACCTAACACTCGTCTCTGGTATGAATGACTAATGCGGTACACACCAAGCCCAACCTCCCCGCCCTTACTTTCCACCTCGCTACATAAACAGCACCCTACTTCCTGCACTGCCAATGAACATTGACACTGCATGTAATTTGTGCGCTGCAAATCATTTAATGTGATAATACTATCTTAAAACAATACTCACATGCCCATATGCACATTGAAAGAGTCATCACGGTTACAATGCAAGGGATGGGGATCAAAATTCACAGTCCCTGTTCTGTGTGAAGATGCATTTCAAAGTTCAGCTGAAACTAATACGTGGCTTCAGCAGTCTGAGTCAGACCAATCAAGTGACTAAGCAACAATCTTAACATATTTTTGCTTTTAGTCTCTAAAGCTTCACGTGCCACCACTTTTTAGTCATCTTGGTGAGCTAGCGTCTATCTGGTCTATTCCTGGTCTATCCTGAAGTTGATGTAAACAGCATCTGTGTAGAAGAACAAGAAGCAGATCCAATCTGCAATAAATAACACACTAAATCCATTATACTTTGGCACAGGCTTTGTCTCGACCTTTGCTTGTCTTCAGTTTCTTGCAGTAGTTATAGCAGTTTTGATGCAAATGCTAGAGCCCCCAAGTGTCCTAAAATATAGTTGAAAAGACAATAGGAATTTTGGTGTTGTGTTGGTGCTGTCAAAAACATTTTATATTGCAGCTTTAGCATTATAAAACATTTTTTTGGTGAGTTCTGCTCTCTTATATCAGTGGTTTACATGTTGCTGGTGACCCTGGAGTGAACCAGCAGGTACGGGGGTGAGGGGGTCAGTGGGGTCACAATCCTCTTGGACCCCCCGACTGCCCTCTGTCTTGTCCCACTGAGAGCGAAGAGCTAGGTCTTTGTAGAGCAGAAGCTGTACTACCTAAGGCTACTGGCCCTACAGACCGGCTGGGCACTGGAGCGTCTCTGCCCCCTCAGGGTTGAAGACACGGAGGGGAGCAGAGCCAAGCATTGCTAATAGATTAATTAAGTTTCCATTGAGGTGGCTTTGTAGTCTGTTTATCCCCTCAATGAAAGAGACATTATGTGGTATTAGGGCAACCACAGAGCAGGCAGGCAACTCACACACACACACACACACACACACACACACACACACACACACACACACACACACACACACTCAGTTCATTCACTTTACCTCAGATGAACTGGTCCAGAATAAAAACTAAATATTAGCAAAGTCTGATATTCCATTCCATTTACTTTTATATTTTTCTGTGCAGCAGAAGTGATTGAATTTCTCAGGAAATTAAAAATGCTGAATTAAGCTTCTCTAATACTATTTAATAACGGCATGCTCCAAACTAAATCTAAACGTCATGTCTTTTGAATGATTACAACTCACAACGCCACTGATAATTATTTTTAGAAATAAATATTTATAGAATAGAAATCATTTTTAGAAACAATACATTTTTCTTTGTACTGTAGGCAGGGTGATTAAATCCGAACTGTTTCCCAGATCCAATGATCCACAGCTCTGAGATGATTTACTAATATAAGTTGTCCCAATGAATTTGCCAGTGTCAAACTAATCACAGAAAGGCAACAGAAATTAATGTAAAATCGATTTAAAACTAGCATGAACATCCTTACATTGAATAAAAGCTTTTAAACTGGAACTCCTAATATATATCTACCGTTACATTTATGGAGCATTGGTGAAATCATCATGTTTAGTACACTAATGTTTAATCAATGCTGCCATTCTAAAGAGATTCTAAAAAGAGTGATCATCCACACCTGATACAATGTGTCTTTGTGTGTGTGTGTATGTTCACAGTAATGCCTCATCTTCCCTGGATGCTGTAAAGACCTCCTGCCGTCACTTCACTGAGGCCCTGCAGCTCGCTAAGGACCAGAGATTTGCCCATGAATATGGTGACACCACTGTGGCTGACAAACACAGGGCTGCAGGCCAAACAACACCTGAGGAAACACTTGACATGGATAGTAACAATGCTGAGAAGCGTTCTGAGCGCCCAGAAATTAAATCCACTGGGAAAGTCCAACCAGTTCTTCCAAACAGGGACAGATGCAGCTACTGGACCTTTGAGAAGTCAGCTGCAGAGAGTCGGCATGACACATTCAACACTGTTGCAACAGGTCCGACGACAGGGCCAACAGCTAGCAAAGCTAACTCTGACGGTATTCACTCCTCTGCAACAAAGATAAAAACAACTTCCTACAATCTTGAAAGGGCACCTGTGTCCAACCATCAAGACCTGGACCTCCAAAAGTAAGTCACCAAATGTTCTGAGTCAATAAGACATTTCACCTTGTCTCAGTAGGAAAAGCAAATGATGAAATTAATGATGGCTGAATTCCATTTAGCTGTTTTGATTTCAGGTTTTTGGTATTGTGCGTGGCTATTAAATGAAGACAGGGACACGGGTGCTGTGTCTCAATTCGGATACTTCTGTTTGTACATTTCTATGTAGTACACTGTGGACACTATGTACTTACTTGAATTTCGACAGGGTAGTGTTGTATCAAATTGCACACGGCTGTTATGCACTCACCGGAAGCTCGGTAGATCAGCTGGTGATAGTCAGCCACGGACATCACGCCACATCGGCCGTAATCTAATTCAGATGGATAAATTAACCCAATAATGGATTCTGTCCAACTACAGTATAGTAGCACTTAGTGAAAAAAAAACACATGTATAACTTACATTTGTATAGTTCAGAGTTTTCACAAGTTTGAAATAGGTTGGTGGCCCCTCCCCTTCCGCTACGTAGCAAAGATGATGACCCTTGAGGTTGAGAAGTGTCCAGCGTTTCACACTCAACGTTTTGAACGTTATGAGTTCAACATCTGGGTACTTACAGTGCACTGCAATTTGCCATACTTTTCAGTGTGAATGCACTCAAAATAGCAAGTTTAAGTACGGAAGTACGCAAATTGAGACACAGAAGGGGTCTTTGACAGCATGGGAGCTATGGGGTTTGACACAGCTCAGGTGCTCTTTGGGTGCGCTTGGCCAGACAGAACTTTTTGGGTACGCTCGAATGGATGGTGGCCAATATACAATAGAACATTTTCAAATAGAAAGCATTTGTTTCTGCAGAATTGTAATTCTGACCTATAAAGTAGGCTACTATTGACACCCTCCCTGTAGACGCCTCGGTGAAACAAATCAATCATCCTCATGTTCTATGATCGTGTGCCAGCTATCGAGCCTTTCGGCAAGTGCAGACCAGATTTGACCGCGCATGTGTTGTACCCCAATGATATGACATCATATGAAGGCGTGACATCTCCTCTGTCTAGCCTCCTTGGTATGGTGCATGCTGGCTCACTGTCAGGAACACTTGAATAGAACAGAGCCATCGTTAGTGTTATTAGTAACACCTGTGCTTTTCCTACAACAACAAGTCCAACTGTGAAAAAGGCCTATAGTGTCCACTTCTGTGCATCCAACACTACGCTGTCGACAACAGATCAGTGAGTGTTTGTAATGAAAGTCTCCAAATTCTTTCATGCTACATAAGTGGACTCTGCTGACTTAAAGCAAACACACTCTTTTTTTTATATACTTCTTTTTATAGCAGCTCAGCGTTTTATTAGTTTCTGCTGCAGAGCATTTGTCATCATTGGAGCCTCCTCTCTGTGATTTACAGCAGAAGATGTTGAACATCTTATTCATTTTAACACGCAGCTTCATCATTAACACCGCGCTATCTGTGGGAGGACCATAGATCTTTGATATGAAGGGTGGGCTCTGGACGGGCTGGAACTCTCCAGAGTCCTGCTCTCCAGATGTCTGCTCACAAATAAATTCACGTTTTTTGAAAGACGAAGGTGCTATGACATCATGTATATCCCTCACTTTATGTGTGTGTGTGTATTTGTCTGTGTGTGTGTGTTCTTTTTGGAGCAGCACAGCAGCAGTCGTGATTCAGCAGCTGTGGAGGAAATATAGACAGAAATGTGGGAACATCAGCAGCTTTTCCACAGCTGAGGAGGAGGGAGGAGGAAGAGGAGGAGATGGAGGAAAGCCAGAGTCAGGACCTTCCTATATTAACGGGAGCGTTGTTGGCCGGGATTATGCTGCAACTGTCATCCAGGTAAAACTGTTGGAATTTTGTCAGACATTTCTGACCTTTTTGTTTGGCTTACTGTACAGGAGGTAAAGTCCAACAAGTGGAGTCAGTCTATAATTAAAGGGTATCTTCAGTATTTTCCAGCCTGGACCCTATTTCCCTAATTTTAGGGAGAGAGCTGTAACCGGCAGCCACAAAATGAGCTGCGAGGGCAAGTAAGCATCGTCAATGTAACGTTACGTCCACTAAAAGTGCTTGTTTCTGTCACTGACAGTGTCTGATAAGTGTCTGACAACATTATAGAAAGGACCCTACAGAGAAATAGAAAAACTGGAAACTCCAGAGAAATTTAGATAACACAAACTCTGCCCGGCTGGACAGAGACTTCTCCTTGAGCGAGACGCTTTCCATAATGTCAGACACTTATAATAACAATCAGAGCCTGTCATCGCAAAAACAAGCACTTTTAGTGGACGTAAATGATGGTGCCAGCTTGCCCCGATAGTATCATATTGCAGCCTGTGAGCAGCTGCCGTCTACAGCGCTCTCCCTCAATTCTGGACCAATTTCAGAAATTGTTGTCAGTCAATTGTTAGTCAGTTAGACACAAAAGCATAGGGAAATATGGTCCAGATTAGGGTCCAAATTTCCAAAGTTACCCTTTAAGGGGCAACAACTTCATGTGTTTGTTGATCTTTGTTACATAGAAAACATACCTACGTAGCTTACGTGGTATTTTTTGTCATTTGCCCATTTTTGCAACATCCTCCACCAGACCAATTTCCCTCCGATGTTATTTTGAAAGGACACTGTTACTGTACGTACAGGAATTTCCTTCCAAACTTTCTTTTGTGTAGTATAGCAGCTACATTAGAAAACAACTATCCAGTCAGAGTAGAGTATGTAAAATGATGTACCCAACGCAACATTCCCACACAGCATGAGAGGTGGTGCAACGGTTCAACAAGCCCATGGTTCGGTTTGTACGTCATTGAACGGTTCGGCTAGTAAATACCCCACTCAAGGATTTTGAAGCTTTTACGCTGTATTAAAAATGGCGGTTGCTAACAAGTGGTTAAATGAGACTACTAAACGTCATCACGCCGAACACTAGTCCGCCTTTAGCCTCGTGGTGTAGCGACCGTGGTGTAGTTTGTTTATATCCTAACGTTAGCTTTTTACTTCTGGCGATTGCATTCACACTTCAAAAATCATAAAAGTGGTGTCCATCTGTGGAGATTATCTTGCTGAACAAAACATGTAAGTATCATAAACGTTTGTTTGCCACAGAGCTTATTTTCTGCAATAATCAAATATCCAGTGGAAAAATCCCATTGGCTTTTTGACGAGGGAACCAGAGCAATGTTAACATCCGGGTTGGCCTACAAAAATACGTCGTCCCTGCACCACTTTATTAAGAACCTTACTGCTTCAACTAGAATCCTCCAGTATTGTGACGGAAAACTGAAGTCACTTTCACTCAGTGAATATCTGAAAATGTCCATTTTCACCCTTGAACATCCATCTTTAGACCTCATACGTGCTATGGAGGCTTATTCGGCTAATCCTCTGTATATAGGTGTAAGCTGCTGTTCTGAAAAACATGCTACTCAACACTTCTCCCACATCCCTTCTCAACACAAAAAGTGTTTGATGAGTCCTTTAGGGCTCTCTAAGGGAGAAGGTGGGGGTAGTGGTGTAGTAGAATAGGGGGGGTACAGAGTGATTAATCAGATTCCAAAGAAGTGCGGTAGTAAGACTTCTAGGATTCCTGCTCGGCTCTACTTGAAGTGAAGTGTGCCCCCCGCAGCCCGCTGGGAATTGCAGGATTTAGAGGCTCACTGGAGCTCCATTTGTCTCGGAGACCGGAGTCACGCAGAGTTCAGACAGCAGAACACTCAGCAATTAAAAGAGAGGTTAACATGTTTTATCTCTCTAATGGGATAACACACAATATTTACGTTTGCCTCATGATTCATGGAGTTTTTTTTTTTTTTTTTTTTACTATTTGTTCTTTGGGTACCTCCAGGCGTTTTGGAGGGGCTACAGTCTGAGGAGGAGGCTCGCATCTGCTCTGGCTGCTGTCACATGCCCCGACACCGGAGAGGACGACACCTTTGAGGAGGTGGACGTGGATGAATTTGTCTTTGATGAGGTATGCACACAAGTTCATGTGTTCCTCAAGTTCAAGGTTCAGTAACTCCTTACCCCCACAACGCCCCATTGGACACACAAACCTGCACAGAGGACGTTACAAAAATGCATAAATGCGTACATATACTTACCCAACATTATCTCCATACACACACACACACACACACACACACACACACCCAATCCTGCACATATGCAAATCTGCAAAAGTACATACAGAGACACAGAAACATGCACACAAGTGCACAAAAATCTGCACATGCGTGTGTTGAAAAACATACAAAAACATTTCAGGTTTACACATAAATCTACGGACAGGCAAATTTGGGCACATACACAAAAAGGAAAAAAAACACATATCCACAAATCTTTAAGAGCTATTATTTTAACCTGTTCTTGGCACTGAAGATCTCCCTTCACTATTACATATTATATACACTATAATATTATATATTATATGCAGTATTATATGTTTTGGTACTGAGAACACCTTTCTTTGTTGTTCCTCACCTGTTGCTATATATTAGGGCTGTCAAAGTTAACGTGATAACGCGTTAACACAAATTCGTTTTGAAGCCACTAATTTCTTTAACGCATTAACGCAACTTGCGATTTTTAGGCTGTAGCGGGCTGAGTTTTAAAGCTAGATCCTGGCATCATATGAAACTACAAAACCTAAGGAATCCATTGGTACCAACCATGTCATGCTAACTTATTGCGACGGAGGCTAGATAATGCAAAATTTTGGCTAGGAAAAACAGTCATGGCCATTTTCAAAGGTGTCCCTTGACCTCCGACCTCAAGATATGTGAATGAAAATGGGTTCTATGGGTACCCACAAGTCTCCTCTTTACAGACATGCCCACTTTATGATAATCACATGCAGTTTGGGGCAAGTCATAGTCAAGTCAGCACACTGACACACAGACCATGTTATGTTATGATTTGAACATATTTTTTTATGCTAAATGCAGTACCTGTGAGGGTTTCTGGACAATATTTGTCATTGTTTTGTTGTGTTCATTGATTTCCGTTAATAGATATAGACATACATTTGCATAAAGCAGCATATTAGAGTATGAAGTACTTGACATAAACACATTTATATAAAATCTTTTTTTTTCAAAAAGGCAGCGCTGGAGAAACACTGGACCTTGCCGCTTTCTGAGGACTCACCTTCCAGACGTTACCCTTTGTCAGAGCAGCCACCATCTCTGAAGGTAAAGAAACTGTACCGGGACGTTCTGTAATATTCTTAAAACCTAGTGAGCTGTGTTATAGTGGAAGTGGCCAGTGGATTTTGGGAATTAGCAGCCCCTGTGTGATGTCACTGGAAGAGTTATTTTCTTGCCTTGTCCCGTTCTCATCTTGGTTATCGCCCCCTCCAGGATATGTCTCACTCTCCCTGATTGATCTTTAAATTTACCCTCTTGAAAAACAAGATTATTTCCTGGAGGGCTGAAGGTTGCTCTGCACCAGCAGATGTCATTTTTCATGCTGGCGGACAGTCGTCCTGTTTTTTTTTTTTCTTCATTTACCTCTCGTTGGATCTTTTCTTTGGAGCGTGCTCAGCGCTGTACATCATGGTGGCCGGTTTACGCCAGCTGATGCGGTGCAGCTGCCGTCATGGCCGGCCTCAATGTGTTGACACCGAGGTACACATCAAAGGCGGGGATGAACAATTTAGCGCTTCCACAAAGAGAAAACGGGACCTGGAGAGTAATTAAGCTGTTAGTTTGACTTAGCTAGGAGCATTCCTTGAGTTAAAACTGTGTCAGCCAAATACCTCAAAAAGAAAACATGCACTTGAGTTAAATGTGAGTGGACATTATTGTACACATCATATTTCATTTTCCCATATTTTCAACATATATTGGGATCTGTATGTTGACAGAGCTTAAACTCTATTTTTCCATTTAGAGTTCCAATATCACAACCTTCTGAACACACCTCAAAGTCAATTTTTACTCTGGCAGAAGTTTCCTAAGTTAAAATTTTGAATATAATTGTAAATAATCACTCCAGTAAATTAAAAACTCCTTGGCTGCTGTGTATACTTTTGTTTAAGCTATTAAGAATCTACTAATCAAATAAAGTGATAAGAGCTGTTAATTATTGCTGACATTGATTTGTGTATTTGTTCCAGCCTCCTGGCCACTTTCCTGAACCCTCCCAGTACATCCTCCCACCACCACTGGTATGGAGGCCAAAGCAGGCCTGGGTTTCTGGAGAACACATGGACTCTGCTAGACAGAGAGTCTCCCCTGAGAGCTCCAACAGGTAGAACAACCCACCGCCAAATTATTGGCTGCCATCACAATAATGCTGTGTGAGTCTGTTCACAGTAGAAACACAAAGTCATATCAAGCTGGTGAATACACCATAGGTGTTAAGCTGGGTTTTTGCTTGCCGTAGTGTCCCTGGCGTGAGGGTGCGCAAGCCAAAAATGTCACATACTGTGACACCTCTGAATTTTTGTAACTAGGTGCCCCCTGCGTGCACGGGGCTTTTCAGACACAATAAGATAAAAGCAAATAAATGAAGTAATAAACTTAAGTAAAATAATGAATGAGAAAGCAGGAGATTTTAGAAATCTACATTTGAGTAAATATTTTACCAGCTGAATCAAATTGTTTACATGATATTAAACCTTTCAACCTTTGTTTTATTATATAATTTATTTAATACTTGACTCCTTTCGTTACAGGGATTGTATAAAGGCCGTAAAGTATGTCCATGAATATGATATGTGAGTTTACAGTTAATAACAATTCCTCCCCGGCATCGAGGAGTTTGGTTTATGGCGTTTTGCCAGTTGACTTTTTCACGTTGTCTCGCGCGAGTATAAACAAAGCTTTAGCCAGGCATTCTAACTGGACTCCTCATATTCTCACTTTTATTACACTGTACCTAGATGACATTCATACGACATTGACATTGTAACATTCATATGTAGTCAATCAAAAGCAAATGACTAAGAACACTATTAGATGCAAGATTGTTTATTGTCCTTCCTCAGTACACAAAGGACATGAAATAGTATTTGCTCCAGTACCAAAGTGTAGGCAACCTTAAATTATGTATTAAAGTGCAATAAAAACAATTAAACAAACATGAATAACACAATATTAAACACATAATATTAAACAAGCGATACACAAAATCTACCATGATACAATTATGTTGAAATTAGATATAAATTGATTTTTAGACAGTGACGACACATATCTAAATTATGTCAATATTTAACATACTTATGTCATGGTTAGTGGCATATAAATATGATGGTTAATAAAAATGTATGGTTCATATTATAAAACATACATTTGTAAATTTCTGCATGTCATGATATCCTTTTTTAAGGACATTAATCTCTTTATGATTTCAGAAGCAAATCTCCTGCTTCAACCTCAGTGCTCAGCGGTCTCTCTGAAAGATCAGAAAAGATTGTGGAAGAATGGTAAATCGCCGTCTTATCATACACTGTGTCTTCTGTTCGATGGGCATGTGTGTTTTGTTATTTCATTGAATGGGATTTTGTGTGCGACACGTCTTGTCCTTGTTGTCTCCAAGGGGTTTCACCGACAGCCACACGGCTCTTCTGATGCTCAAGAGAGCTCAGAAGATGAAGTCAACGACGCAACGGCAGAAGAAACGTAGGGGTGAGTGTGTGTAGAACAGATTATTATAGATATATACTCATTTGTTAGTTTATTAGGTACGCCTAGCTAAAGTTTAGGTGAAGTTTATAGTACTGCTGAAACTGTAGCAGAGAGGTGTTGATACAACTGTATGGTCATTTTGGAGGCGGCAGTTTTTGGTGCTGTTGAATTGCGTTATACCACCACCACCTGTCAGTGTTTTTATTATTTTGTCTACCCGATTTATATCAATGAGGGTAGGCTAAATAACAGAAACACCTCTTCCCTTTTTTCAGGTTTAATAGAATAGTTTTCATATATTATATGAAGAAATATATATAGATTATGAGGGCTGGTCAGAAGCTCTCGTTTTTTTTCTTAAATGGCCTCAAATACAAAGCTTCCTTTGTTCAGTAATCCTTCTACACCTGAACTAATGTGTCTTCCTGTCTCCTCATTCCTAATCTTTTAACACCAAATACCCCTCACAATATGGAAGAAACTGCTGTTAGGACATAAATCCATTTTCATACCATTTTAAAAGGGAAAAACCCACACTCTTGTTTTTGCCTCTCTTCATTCTCGTCTTTGTTCCTTCAACCGTGCTTCGGCGGTGAACCTTTCCACCCCGCGTATGTTAACGAGCCATAACAGACAGCAGAAGCCAGGACCTGTCGCCTCTTATTGGGCCTTATTTGAGAGCCTGCAAAGGAAATAACTATTGCCAAGAAACCTCTCGACAAGTCGTCCCGTGATGACTTGCGTTCCGATTCATTGTAGTGGTTGAGTGCGGCTGCAGTGAAAGGTGACCTCACCTCCGCTCTGCACCAAGAAACAGTAGTCCTGCCACGATTATCATGCCACGGTCATGTAGAGGGAGGCTGCTCTTTGATCACAATTGCAAATGCATGATTCCAATAGCAGGGCTCTTGTCATCTTGCTCCACCGACACACAGGTCTATGTCGGCACTAACCCCTAATGGCATCTGCCTCAGTGGAACCAGAGCGCTGTTCTAAAATTTTCCAAATGTTTGGTCCTGGTCTTCTGCTTCTGGTTTTAGGCCTGCCTTGTCCTTCTTTGACCCTCTCTCTCTCTCTCTCTCTCTGCTAGATCCCTCCGTCCGTCTTGCCTTGTTCAGAAACTGCAGTTACCAGCTGGCTCCAGTGGAGGCACGAAACAGGCCAGCACAACTCAACAGGAATGATAGAAAAGGTAGGAATTGAGACCTGAGACACATTTTGTAAACCTGTGGTAACACCTGTAAATTCAGCTTTCTAAAGCCCCTTTCCCACTGGACAAAAACCCCACTACCACCCACTAACATCTGGCTTTTGTTTTCAGTGGTAGAAGTTACAATAGGGATTCATTCCCCGTACAAATGAGTCTGCAGTAGTCACAGGTATTTATCGGCTCCAGCTCCGATTGGCAGTGATGGAAACGTGACACCCGGCCGGGTGGACACGCTAATTTTCGCCCCTTTTCCGGTGCGATGCTGTGTGACGCGCGTTGAAGTGAATATATAATATGTAATAAATAAAATCAACAGGGATTTGGACAAGAATTATAATTTATAAACATACAAAACATACAATTACCACGCTCTCCTCAAAGCTACCAGACTTCAGTCAGAAAACAGTAATTTTACCTCGCTGATCATCGAAACACATTTCATTCAGTTTCAACAGAAACAAAATAAAACTCATCAAAACCGTCTTTGTTAGTCTTTCCATTGTTCCAACAATCACCAACTCTGGTTTGGTCAAAATAAACACTTAATTCACAGAGTTGGATGTGAAAAGAAACAGCCGTTATATGCGCTCCACAAAGCCACCAGACTCCATTTACAGAAACAGTAATTTTACCTCGCTGATCATTGTAAAACACACTTCATTCAAACTTGACAGAAACAAAATAAATCTCATCAAAACCATCTTTGTTAGTCTTTCGACTGTTCCAACAAACACCAACTCTGGTTTGAGAGTTTGAAAGAGAGACTGAATAAGTAACAGATACACTAACAAACATACACAACGCCAGAAAAAAAACAGAAAGGCATACTAGTCTATTGGCAATGGGAAAATAGTCTATTGCCTATTTTTAGTGGGTTTTCCAGTGTTTAAAAAACCTGCTTATACACGCTAATTTTGGTGGAAAAGGGGTATTAGTCTGACATGAACATCTGTACAGACCAGAGCGTTACACTTGAGACTGGAAACTCAACTCAAACTGAAGAAAATACAGATATATTACAATACTTTATTATATTACTTTATTATTATTATTTTCATAGTTTTGGCAATTGTTTCTGTCAGTGAGAATAACATAAACTCACTAATGTTGTTGAGATCTGGCAACACAGTGACATTACTTCAATGAAGTCTGACAGTCTGTCATGTTTCTGGACCAGAAGCATTAGCAGTAAGAAATCACACATTTGTTTTTTATCATCAGGAGAAATGATTGCCAAAACTGCACATTCAAAAATAAGACCCAGGTTGTATGAAACCGGAATATCTCTTTAAATGTAGGTGCTATTTCACTGGTCCCAAACAGTGGGCAACTCCAGGGTCTGAGAAGTGAAGCCAATGTTGAAGTGCCTTAAACTTGCATTCTTTCTAATAGCCAGCAGGGGGCGACTCCTCTGGTTGCAAAAAGAAGTCTGATTGTATAGAAGTCTATGAGAAAATGAGCCTACTTCTCACTTGATTTATTACCTCAGTAAACATTGTAAACATGAGTTTATGGTCTCAATCACTAGTTTCAAGTCTTCTTCAATACAGCATGATGTTCATTTAGTAAATTATGGTCCCATTTAGAGTCAAATAGACCATAAAGCAGGGTTTGCTTTAGGGCGTGGCTACCTTGTGATTGACAGGTCCCTACCACGGCGTTGTCCGGTCTGGGAGTTGTCCGTGTTTTCATCTTAGAACTTTAACCCTTTCACAGTGTGTTTTCAGTTCATGAAAGTTAATTATAACATTTTGGTCACCTAAAAATGTCTTATTCAGCGTTTGGTCGTACTTAGCTCCTCTTGTGTCACTTCTGGTTGCAAAAAAACGAGATGGCGACGGCCAATATGACGAACTCGAGGCTTCAAAACGGCAATCCACAAATCAATGGGTGACATCACAGTGACTACATCCACTTCTTATATACGGTCTGCTGTCCCAAACTTAAAAAACAACAACAACCGTGTACCTGCATGTTTCTGAAGCTGTTTGTATAAGTGGTTTCACATAACTAAACAGGTTTTAACTTATCACAGATGACATTCTTTCTTCCGTAAGACATAATTCTTATTGTTATGGATAGTAAAACAATCGTCAAAAGAGTTAACAGGTTGACCGTGGTGTAAAGTAGTTTGATAGTCCGAGAAGAGGCCAACTTCTCCCTCCATCTTTCCTGTTGTGGCCTCCTGCCCTGCCCTGAGGTGGAGAGATGATTTGGCATTGTGACGTCCACAGCCAGACTTAAAAGGGAGGGAAGAGCCGGGAGGGAGGGCAGGAGGGAGGACAGGGGGGGGGGGGGG
>CAKALU010035817.1:33751-121809 GCA_916700995.1 Hozukius guyotensis | reverse complement strand
AATATATCCCACCCACTGCCAGGTGCCATTGTAACGAGATAATCCATGTTATTCACTTCACCTGTCAGTGGTCTTAATGTTATGGCTGATCAGTGTATTGCTTCACATTAGGGGGTCACAAGTTAAAAAGGCTGGAAAACACTCCCCATATTGAACGAAACTCAGAATCATTCAGAGACAGTGAAGGTGTATTGGTGGTGGTGGTACTGTGGGTAGTGGTGAATGTGCTCACTAGTAGTCCCATTGGTGGAACAGCTTTTATCCACCAGAGAGCAGCCTTGCCTTCCCTTGAATCTGACTTCATGCTGCAGCTCTGTGGCAGCCGCTGATGTAGAGATTTATCTCTGAGTCAAATCAAGCATGGGCACATTTTTGTATCAGATGACGTCTAGAGAGACATAGTTCCAGATGCTTGTCAACACAGTGATATGTTACACAGGATGTCTAAGGCTTGTCTACGCAAACCCCTTGATATACTGGGCAGCTGACTCCAGGGCTCCTACCTACTGGAGACGTAGAGGTGCAGAGACTGAAAGGAATAACTCATGGTTACACCTAGAAGCCTCTGCTGTTAAAAAATCTTCACTTCCTGCTCTTTTGTTTTCCAGTTTTGCCACGAGTCAATCCAACAAAACTTTACCTTAAAGGACCAGCGTGTAACATTTAGGGGGATCTATCGGCAAAAATGGGTTGATGTTTTCTTTTGAGTATAATCACCTGAAACTAAGAATCGTTGTGTTTTCGTTAGCTTAGAATGAGTCGTTTATATCTACATAGGGAGCGGGTCCTCTTCATGGAACCAGCCGCCATGTTTCTACAGTAGCCCAGAACGGACAAACCAAACACTGGCTCTAGAGAGGGCCATTTGCGTTTTAATATTTTTACATTGGCCACCATAGTTTTTCAATATGCTTGGCACAAAATTTCAATTGGTTACAATCTGCAACCTCACCGCTAGATGCCATCAGATCCTACCCACTGCACCTTTAAAGCTGCAGTGGGTAGAATTGGAGCAAATATTATTAAAAAAAATAAAAAAGTGTGAAAAGTTCCCACACTTTGAGTCCATCCTCACCATCCATCCCTTTCTTGAAAATCTCCTACCCTCTCCAGATTCCAAACAGCTAGTATGAACATTTGTGAATTGCTTTACTACTTCGGTTTCTTCAGATCTTATTGGGGAAACCTGGGCCAGTGACTTGAATTCAGAGGTATCAGCAGTATCTGGGAATGTCCGGGGTTCTAATCCAGTACAATCACCATCAGTGTCTCCTAAAGTGTTGATCTGCTGACGGATCACTAGCACATCTTTTCTGGTTTTGCCCTACATTATACACCTTTTGGACTGCAAGTTTTGAGTGGCTCTCAAAAGTAGAGACATTCAGTCGAACCACAACCCGTCCGTCTCTGGATGCCCTGAAGAGACAGTACGACATAACCAAAGGACATTTTACCTGTTATACAGATGGAAAGATTGCGTCTGCACAAACCCAATACACAGAATAGATTTGAGAGAATTTGGGGACACAGTGCATCCATAGGGACTCTGACCTGCCTGTCTATATGAGAGAGTGTTACCTGTTTAACTCCATTAATTTATTCATGTGCCTTCACCTTGCTCCTGACAACATTTTTGAAAAAAACAGTTTATGTAATCTTGTAAACTTTCCTCTTTTTGTAAAATTGTAAAGTTTAAATAAAGTATTAAATACAGTGCTATGTTTACTGGCCTGTAGCCTACCACTCATCTCTCTGTATAGCAGGTTATCATCAGCCCCTCTGCTGTGGGAGGTGTCAGCCTGCTCCTGCCCCGTCTGCACCTCCCCTCCTATCTAACTGGATGATCAGCTATCCAGAGCGGACAGGCCTGACCTCGACTGGTCACATGACCTGTCTCACACAAACAAACCATACCAACATGTGATTCAATTAGAGCGTGACAGAGAAAAAAAGAGGGAGAGCAAACCAGAGACTGTTGGAACATGATGCTTTTCATGTTTACAGAATTTTGCAATATTGCTGTAACTTAAGGAGGAAGTTATGTATAGCTGATTGCAACAACAACCTGAATCCTGTTACCAAATAATCCATCGTTCAAAAAGGCTTCAGCTGCTGGTTCCTTTGATTTCAGCAGAGAAACGCACGGCCACACACTCTGCCAAAAAAAGTCTTTGACGAGAACACCCTTGAGCGTTGGCCTTGGCTGACCTTTGACCTCTTTCACCACTTTCTCTGCACAATCTGTCAGTCCAAAGTACTGTCTCTGTCTTCTGTTTGCTCTCTACGTTGTTGACCAAATCGATAGGAGAGGCTGGATGTTGACAGCACGACCTGACGTGGGTCGAAACTGTATGAATGTCTGTGTGAGACATTTTCTCATTGATTCTTAGCAGCAGCAGCAGCAGCAGCAGCAGCAGCAGCAGCAGCAGCAGCAGCAGCAGCAGCAGCACTACCACTATGGACGGTATAACAGTGAAGTGATGTGTGCACTTCACTGTTATATTGTACGCTTGTGCCCATATTGATTCCAGCTATGACGCTCAGCTTTTTCCATCCATTGATATGTTGTTGATTAATCCCATCAGCTGTATCGAACGCCGGCAGCTGTGACAAAGCTTCAGTAGTTGACGCCCTGGGAATGAGGACGGACTGTGCAGTCGTTCTCCCCAATATCTGTAAATACATAATATGTATAATATTCTTCAAACTACAAAAAAGAGCGGTATATTCGTAAGTCTGCTAATATGCTAATCATGTTATTATATAACTTTATTCAACCAGGAGAAATCCATGTTCCTTTAAAATGAACAATTCAATGTACACAAACAAAGAAATTCTCTCCCAAAACCTCCCTGTGCTGTGTCAGACTTTTATAGTCCTTAGCCCAGGTGTGCCAGTTACATCTTTTAGGCTACACTGTGAAAGGCCAGAAATCCCCAGAGCAGCTCTGTAATTTATAACAAAGAACATGATATCGATGCAACTTAAAGATAAGGAAAAAAAATAGAAGAAGTGTCAACAAAAAACCCTCAATGTTTCTTTCTTTCTTTGTATGTCAAAAATGCTAATATGCTTATGCAAATCAAATTGTGTTGGCTGTTTAAATACGGTTTCCTGTCACTGAACTGGTTTGGCCATCACATCTTGCAATACACTGACTGTAGCTTCAACAATGGCTGCAAGTCATTGTGCAATGGATACATGTTTAGTATCTTTAAAAACATGTTTAAGGTAACTGGCTACAGTGTGTGAGGTGTGTGCAGAAGAGGAAGATGATGATGTGTAGAGGAGTAGCAGCAGTGGACTCAGCCATGATGACATTCAAATCCTCTCTTCTCTTGATCCCTGCTGCAGGGAGCAGAGCTACTCTATCATATCTTAAACCTTTAAAAGCTGATGTCTTTCCTGTTGACAGTCTGCGTCTAGTTGCATCCTGTCAGGCTCTGTGTTACACGGCTCTATGGAGCGTAAAGGGTGCAGTGTACTGTAGGGTTCGGGGTTCAGCTCCCTGTGCAGCAGTGAATGAGTAAAGCTGCTGGACAGCAGAGCTTGGTGGAGGGTAAAGCTATACCAGAATGATGACTGATAATAATAGATGCATGGTAAATATTAACAATAAAGTTTTTTCATTCACAAGTGGGCAGACAATCTGTTTTGGACTTCTGGAACCGCTGATGATCTGAAGATAGCACCTTTGATTCCCTTAATGAATATAAACAACAATATGACATATCACATAAATGATGAGATAAAGATAATATAAAGCACAGCAAGTGCTCTTTAACCTCACCTGGAACATCATAGGAATATTATAGTGAGTCTTCCTTATTTCTGTCCAGCAGCTGAAGGGTTAAACTGGGAGGAGAGCGCGCTGAGAGCTCCATCAAGTGACACACAGGCAGGCAGGGAGAGACCGGAAACTGTCCGTCGAAAGGTTGCCATTAAAATAAAAGTATGTAACATGTAATACTACCACCACAACTATTGTTATAATAATAATGATGATGGTAATAATGATAATAATGATTTTAATAATGATAATAATAATAATAACCATACACAGGCAAATATCAAGCGTGTCAGTAAAGTGCATATAGTGAGTGGAGGTGGTTGTTCATGCAAATACAGATTGCATTACATTTATTTGTACATAAAGAGTATGTAATTAAAAACAGAATAAAAAAATAATTTAAAACTGAATATCTTATTTTTATTATTATTATTATTATTATTATTATCATTATAATATTATTATTATTATTATTATTATTATTATTATTATTATTATTATTATTATTATTATCATTATTATTATTATTTTGTATTATTATCATTATCATTATTATTATTATTATTATTATTATTATTATTATTATCGTTATTTTTACGTCTTTTTTTAATACTCAATACACAGTCAAGCTTTTATTTTGACAGTTCTTTCCCAGTAGCGCTTCCTGTCGCTCTCTCTGACTTCACCGCGCAGCTCTGAGCTGCAACATCAACAGCAGCCTTCAGTCTAGTAGCTCTACTGCTGCTGCTGCTGCTGCTGTGGATCCTCCAGGGAGCGGACAGAGAGAGAGAACCAGGGCCGTGTTTCTGACTGCATGCAGCCGAGTAAAGCTCCTTCCTCCCGGCTGTATCTGAAGGTTGAAGAGGAGGCTCCAGAGTTCCAGAACCGGTGGAGGAGGTGACGCGCTCTGTCGCTGCTTGGCGCAGTCGGTGCGCTGCTCGCTGTCAAACGAGGACGAGCTTAAAAACCGGAATTTTATTTATTTATTTTTTTTTAAACGCAGAGGAAGCCTGGTCCCGGTTTTACATCTTTTTTTTTGTGGATCATTTTCCTGGGACATTACATGCCCGAGCTTAGAGCCTTGTCGACGGGGGAAATGCATCGCAGCGGGTGTTTGGCTGCAGGTGGATGGCCAACCTGACGGTCCCGTTCAGCCGACATATATCTAATAAAAAAGCCGAGCCATGCTTCCAGGAGTCGGCGTGTTCGGCACCAGCCTGACCGCCCGGGTGATCATCCCGCTGCTGAAGAACGAGGGCTTCGCCGTCAAGGCGCTGTGGGGCCGGACGCAGGAGGAGGCGGAGGAACTGGCCAAGGAGATGAACGTGCCCTTCTACACCAACCGGATCGACGACGTGCTGCTGCATCAGGACGTGGATCTGGTCTGCATCAACCTGCCGCCGCCTCTGACCAGGCAGATCGCAGTCAAAACACTGGGTGAGTGCTGGATGGATGCTGCTGCTGCTGCTGGGTGGGATGGATGGATGGATGCTGCGGCCCTGGGGTGGTGGAGGGGGTGGAGGATGATACCTTCATATGTCAACTTTGTGGGTGTATCATCCAGCAGTGAGGTTGGAGTGTATAGTTAGCCTATATAGGTGGAGGCTGGGGATGAACACCATCACCCCCTCCTTTATTGATGGAGCTGCCCTCTTGGCTGACCTTATTAAGGTGGAGGAGTCAGGAGTGCAGTGCTCTTGAGCAAGGCCCTGGACTTGTCTCCAGGTGCAGCAGTGTGGTGTGCAGTAGCTGTAGAGTTAAGAATATATCATTCACATCATGAGCACAGGATTTAAAATGTGACCTCCTCTGACAGGATGTAGTTTAGCACTGACACATGAGGGTGGAGGGTGGGTGGAGAGCTGACAGACAGGACACCAGGCCACTGATACCTATTATGTCAACTTTGTGTGTTTATTGTCCAGCAGTGAGGTTCATTCATTCATTCATGGTTTATTTAATAGGGACCAATACAATGTACATAGACAACTTAAAAACAGTTATCTGATGCCAGTATCATAGTGCTTATAGATAGGATGCTAATTTGCAACACCTGTCCCTAGAAGGGCTTTTTTGTGAAAATAAGAGATTAAAACAGGAATGGGTACAGGAAAAATAAATAAATACAATAAAGCACACATTTAAAAACATTACATGTAAAAACTATAGACATGAGTACAGGTTTGTCGCTGCATTAACCAGAATTTGGTTGCTCTCTTAAAGGTGGTAAAGTTTGCAGCAGATTTCAGGTAGTGAGTTCCAAGACTTCGCTCCTTTCATGGAAAAAGCTGTCTGAGCAAAAGATGTTCTGCAGAATTGAACTTTACAATTGCCACCTGGGGTGTAGTTGGAGTGTAGTTAGCCTATATAGGTTGGAGCTGGGGATGAACACCAACACCCCCTCCTTTAGTGATGGAGCTGCCCTCTTGGCTGACTTATGTGAGGCTGCTGCTGAAGGTGGAGTCAGGATTGCAGTGCTCTTGAGCAAGGCCATGGACTTGTCTTCAGGTGCAGCAGTGAGGTTAGAGTCTAGTTAGCCTATATAGGCTATCACCCCACTCCTTTATTAATGGAGCTGCCCTCTTGGCTGACTTATGTGAGGCTGCTGCTGACTGACCTTATTAAGGTGGGAGTCAGGATTGCAGTGCTCTTGAGCAAGGCCCTGGACTTGTCTTCATGTGCAGTATAGCTCTAGAGTAGAGGTAAGAATATGTCATTCACTCCATGAGATTTAAAATGTGACCTCTGACAGGATGCAGTTTAGCATTTGACACATGCCCCCCCTCCTCCTCATGTGTGACGCTGATGTATTGTATTAATAGAGGCCTGCTTGTCTTCAGTATTGCTACTAAAGGAAACAAACCCACAGCAGTACTGGATGTGGGTTTTAGGGGACTCCCCCTAAAAACAAAGCCCTTGGTTAAACACTGAACTTAACCTGCGTTAGTGAAACTGGCAGACACAGAGAGGAGAGGCCTGAATGCAGCGAAAGAGAGACACACACACAAAGAGAGGTTGTTCTAGTTTCAATCTGGAGCAACGCAGCTTATTTTGGGGATCGCAATTCGGGAGCTGCTGTGAAAGAATGGTGGCTAGAGGAGGGCTAGTGAGCTGTGTACTCCACACAGGCTTTATTTACCCTGGCGTTTGGCAGCAGAGCTGTGAGCTGGCAGTGAGCTCTAATAGGTCAGGTTTGTGACTGAGAAACAAATGAGTCCAAAGATGCTTAGCATCCGTGCGGATGAACTGGATTATATCTGGAAGAAAACACATATTGGATCTTAGCTCGGAACAGTTTGCAGAGGGGAGTACGTCAGGGCTGCAAGTAGTGATGATTCATCTGAATATTTTTACCATTAATCAATTATACGTTTGTAAAAACGCAAACTCCATCTGCTGGTGAAGCTCATGTGATACGGCGGTCAAATGCTGTTTCCAAGGTCAAGAGCAAACTTTGAAGCTCAGTAATAGATTCACATTGCAGCCGCAGCATCTGTATTGCAACAGCTAAAAACCTGAATACTCCAAATATCTGAAAAATACATGTGCACCTGATTAGACTGTTATCAGGCCATTAAATAGGCATTATCAGTCGCTATAAGCACCATAGATGTGGGTCAATGGGGGCCTACTACGCCTACTATGTTGTGAAAGTTAAAAGCAACACGTTCTAACATCTTGTAAAACTAAATGAAACATTTTGAGCAAAATCAAAAAGGCTTCTTTAGGTTTAGGCAATAAAACTACAACTTCTTTAGGTTTAGGTAATAAAACTACAACTTCTTTAGGTTTAGGCGACAAAACTACAACTTCTATAGCTTTCAGCAACAAAACAACAACTTCTTTAGGTTTAGGCAACAAAACAACAACTTCTTTAGGTTTAGGCAAAAAAATCAGTTAGGTTTAGGCAACTAAACTACAACTTCTTTAGGTTTAGGTAACAAAACTATACCTTCTTGGTTTAAGTTTAGGGGAAAACATTGTGTTTTGGGTTAAAATAACTACACATTGTTTGTTTTACACTTGATGCGTACTCTGGTCTCCTGGGTGAAAACCCTGTGTTTTGTGTCCCATCTATTGTCCCTGACCTCAACTCCATATGGAGTTTCACACACACAATTTTTACCATTAATCAATTATACGTTTGTAAAACACAATTTTCCCAGAGCCCAACGTTAAGCATCTGCTGGTGAAGCTCATGTGATACGACTATCAAATGCTGTTTCCAAGGTCAAGAGCAAACTTTGAAGCTAAGTAATAGATTCTCATTGCAGCAACAGCTAAAAAACCTGAATACTGTGTGTATGAACAGACGCAACCCTGATACATCACATTTTCATGAGAGATCCTGTGGTAGTGAGAACATTCTATTGACACTGACAACACCCCGGGGTTATTCTGCACCGTTTATCCTGTCATATACAGCAGGACCTACAGAGACTACGATCCGAACAAGTGACGGGTTAAATGACTGTGTGTTTCTAATGAGCGAGGATACAGAAGTGATGTTGCTCTTGTCAATTTCCATCACGTCAGTCAATCATCACACTTTGTGGGGAGCATGTGTGACCTGACAGCGACAGGAGAGCCTGCATTTAGCACTATCTCTAGATGTGTGAGAGGCTGAGCTGTGTGAGTGTGATCTGCAGAGGGACTCATATGGAACCGGTCTTGTGACTGGACTTGACTGTCTTAGCAAGCTGCTTTTGACTTTAGCTGAATGTCACCAGACTTTTTGACGTGTGATGTTTTTGATTGTCATAAATTGCGGAAGGGTCACATGCATCTGCAGGCATGACATGGCTGGATTGGGTGTGTTTCTGAAGGGCTGTTCCACATATTAGCATGGTTGAGAATAGGGCTGGGACGATTCACCTATCTCCCGATTCCCGATACTGTCACAATATTTGGGTGCCGAATCAATATTTATTGCGATTCTACAAGTATTGCGTGTCGAAATTGTGATTTATTGCGATTTTTGGTAACTTTTTTAACACTAAACCATGGGAAAAAGTTGAATCATTCACTTTTAGGGACTTTTACTTTGGAAAATATCGAAATTAATGCAGTAAAAATGTTTGATTGATTTTCAGCATGTATGTAGTCTGAGATGTCCTGAAGTCAAATATATCAGTGGTCAGGCAATTATTTATTAAATTTTTTCCAGCAACCCAAAAATATAAAGAATTAAAGACATTTCCCTCACAAATTAGTGGTATTTTCTTTTTAATTTATAAGGGACATGTAATGTTTTATACTTCTGGTGAATATAATCCAATCAATCTTTTTTCCATATTTGTATTTTGTATATACAGTTCCCTTTGTTAACGCCTTGTTTTGAAAACCGGACGTAGTCACACGTGTATACTTCCTCTAACTTCTCCAAGTCCATCTCTAGCTCTCCCGTCAGCTCTGTTCTCTTTATACATCCATGGTCAGCTCCATCAGGGCCGCTTGAATGCATTTAACATAAATATCAGTATATGGGTGCTCTACAGTTGTAGCGTTGGCCCATTTGACCACGGAGATGAAAGCGACGGCCGGCTTGACCGCACGTTACCGCGATACGATAACGTTTCCTGTCCATGACAGAGTTAGCACGCAACTTTTGCCGTGACGTCTAGCTCTGCTTTTCCTGTCGAAGTCTGAAACCCAAAGTGTTTCCATACTTTACTGGATGTGTAGTGTTTGCCACGCTGGATTTAACATGTGAGGGTGCAGGTCGCATCTAGGCGGACCCTCGGCCGTTTTCTACTTCCTTGTTTCGGCACGCGGCGGTTTGTTTTGGTTGACGGATACGGAACGGATATGCCGGCACGTTACTCAGACTAGTACAACAGTAAAAGCGGTAACTTCCTTCTACCTCCGTGTAGACTCAAATGAAGCAAATATATCGATTCTGGCATTAAAAAATGGATTTCAAAATCGTAAAAAAACAAAAAACAATCGTGATACATCGGTGAATCAATTTTTTTTACCACCCCTACTTGAGAAAGTGTCCGTAAAGTAGCCTGTGACTCCCAATGTAAACGTGTAACTTGTGCCCCGGCATCCCAGCATCAAGATAAGCCCTCTGTGGCTCCATTCATTCTCACACTGCTGCTACTGTTTGCTCGCTGGCTTCAGAGGCAGCGTTGAGTTAACAAGAGGGACGGGCCTGAGGTACAGTAGAGAGCGTTTGTTTACACCATGACCACACTAATGTCAATATATACTGTACATGCGCACGCTAAATCATAGGCTGCATTAACACATGCAATCTCAGACAGGAAGTCAATCTTCATCCCCGTCTACATTCATGCATGTGTCAGACAGTGCTCGGGAAGTCCTGTATGAAAGTTGCACAAGCCAGCTGATCATGAGCCAGAATCACTAATCGGCGTCCCAGTGAACTTGATTCAACCTGCACACCAGCCGCCCGCCGAAGACATGTCAGTGACCGTTCTTTCTCTCTTTCCTCCGGAGATCATTTCCTCAAGGCTTCATTGTGTTCCTTCCCCACCGGTGCCGTCCGATCCTGTTTGATGACAAACACATAAAACAGTGTTTGCAAATTCTGTTGAACCTGGTTTGAATTATAAGACCAAGTCAGAGTTGGATTTTAGTGTGTATCAGTCGGGCTATTTTATTGGGCCATAGTGAGTGACTTTATTGTTGTCAGTATTTATATAAATAAATATAATGTTAATATATTTATAATGTGCTGCACCAATATAATCATGTATCATGTAAGTAATTATTATTTTCAATATAAAATGATACAAAAAAGTGAAGTCACGCCTCAAATTGATATCTTTTAAATGACTTGTTTTGACCACCAACAGAAAACTCAAAGATGTTCAATTTTCTATGATATAAAACAGAGAAAAGCAGCAAATCTTCACATTGTAGAAGCTGGAAGCAGAGAATCTTTGGCATTTTTGCTTGATAAACGACCTAAACGATTAATCGACTAATCGTCTCAGTGGTATAGATAGATAGATAGATAGATAGATAGATAGATAGATAGATAGATAGATAGATATGTATGCTAGGTATGCTAAATGCAGTACCTGTGAGGGTTTCTTGTCATTGTTTTGTGTTGTTAATTGATTTCCAATAATAAATATATACACACATTTGCATAAAGCAGCATATTTGCCCACTCCCATGTTGATAAGAGTATTAAATACTTGACAAATGTGTGATTAATTTGTGATTAATCGCGATTAAATATTTGAATCGATTGACAGCCCTAATATACACACATTTCTGTGGATATAATTTAATAAACACACAAAATATTACAGGTTGGTGTAATGATCTTTAGTATATTTATTGTCACAATAACCAATAAACTACCAGCTACGACAAAAAGTTGGGGAACCACTGCTGCTAAAATACAATGGCAAAGAAATGAGCAAAGATGTTAGCTAGTATATTTGATATACCAAATATACTGTATGTTTGTCATTGTCCAATGACAACATTGTATTTCAACGTGTTCCTTTATGGGTCCACTTCTTAAGATAAATAAACCAGTATAATGTGAAAAATGCAAGAAGCTGAAAACACGGCTGTTTGTCTGCGCTCATGATATTTAAATTGTCAATGTTTTGGAGATACATACAACGACAAAAGTCTAATAAAACCGTTGTATAGAAAGTAGACGCATAGTATTGTGAAATAACAGTCATATGTTTTAGTATCAACAGATAATCTCCATAAGACGTCAGTCAAAAATGTCAGTGTATTGCATCACAATAATGCTTTGACGCCTCCAGGGAAGGATTAGTCAGTCAGTGAGTGGCCAGAAACCAGCCGCCAGCTGCGTGACAACGCACAACTGACTTCCTCTTGTGACAGGGCGTGAGCTGATAGTAACCTAGATACCTCTCAGATAAGTTGATAAGTGAGATCAGACTTCTTCAGCAGAGGAATGTGAACGTTGAAGACATTTCACTAGTTTATTGTCCGTCTTAATTCGTCTTTTATGCTAATTTTACATAGAGCTCCCTGCAGGGTTTAGGATGAATATATTTCCTTCCTTGAACTCAGTGCTACATGGAACTGCCTCAGGTAATTTGGGATGTCCTTATATTTACCAGCCATTATAACAAAAAAGTCAAAATCATTGCACAAAATAAAATAAGCTGACTGAAAGGAGACATGATATAGAATGAACGTTAACCACAGGGACTTGAGCGATGAGGAAAGTGGAAAAACACCGGTACGAGTCAACAACATGCTCCACGTGTCGGTCAGGTTTTACCAGAGTAGGATCGTCGTCCCCTCGATCCAGCGAACCAGTCGGTCTGGTTGAGCCTCGTCTCTCCTTCCATAGGGATCTCTTTCACTTGTTTCCCCTCCTTTCTTTTCTCTTTCTTACTACAGTCGCATTCCTGAGGCGTCTGATGTCACTCAGGCTTTCGCGGTGTGTTGGTGAAGGCAGAGGGAAACCACACATTGTCTGGTGTGAGCCTGAAGGATTTCTTGGCCACCAGCTTGTGAAAGTGTGATTCTTAAACCAGAAGAGAGATTGAAGCGTCTTTTGGTCTGTTTGAATACATTAGCATATCCAACATACCGCAGGCTGAGGAATTCAGACTGGCTGCTGTCTGTGTCGCAGCTTTACATAAGATACATTTTAGTATGGCAGGTTGTACGTTTTTCAGTAGAATTGTTTCTGATCTATATTTTAGATCTCTTAAAGGCAGTAGCTCTTTAAAGATGCTCTAAATGATATCCAGAGCGTTAATACAGCAGCAGATATAGAGGAGTAATGTCTACCTGAGCAGAGAATGAAGTCACTCTCCCTCTGTGTGTGTTGTAATCATAGACTGTATATAAGAAGTGGACGTAGTCGTAGTGACGTCACCCATTGGTTTGGCATTTTGGCCTTCCCCATCTTGGTTTTTGGCCGTCGCCTTCTTGGTTTTTGGACGTCACCATCTTGGTTTTTGGCCTTCGCCATCTTGTTTTTTGGCCTTCGCCATCTTGGTCTTTGGCTTTCGCCATTTTGGTTTTTGGTCCACTTATTAGCTTTTTCCAGAGCTTTCAACCACACCCTATAGTCCTCCTCAGTGGAAGGAGTTGGCTTTGTTGTCATGATGGAATTGTAATTTTCATCACATTGTCACAGAGGCAGCTCATCTGTTCAACTTCACCTGCTGAGGAAGACCATGAGATATGCCTGAGAGCTCTGGAAAAGGCTAGTAAATTGACCTGTAGTCATTTTTTCCCCCTTTTTTTGGTAGAAAATAAAGTGTATTTTGCCAAAAACTATGTTCCGAATAATTCAAAATCATTACATCTCTAAACTATTGTCATTTCTGCTTAGGGCTGTAACCAATGATTATTTTATCGATTAATCTCGGGATTATTTTCTCAATCAATTAAATATTGAATCTATAAATTATCTGAAAATAGTGATAGATGATCAACGCGATGTCCTTGAAATTGCTTGTTCTGTATGACCAAAATCCTCCAAAAACTCAGAAAATTAAATATATTCAGATTAGTAGTGCCATCACTTTTTAAGTTCTGCTTTTATTGTGGTAAGTTGTCATCCTATTGCTCCTGCTGGGTGTGGTCGGGGCAGCAGCTTGTGTGTATGTGGGCCAGATGCTGAGGGGGATTCTGAGAGCTGAACTGAAACGTTACACGAGCGTGACTTTCAGGTGCACTTTCTGTCCCTTTGTGTAGTTTTGCTTTGACTTAGGGAGGAGGAAGTGGTGGGAGAGGAGCCCCCCCCCAGTTCAGCTCTGTGTGACCGGGAGAGCTTTACAGTGATGAGCAACAGGCGTGGAAGTGTGTCTTTTTATAACGGCACTTCATGACGTTTGTGTAAAATCCCCTTCATCTCTCTGTTCCATAATTTATCAGATTGTGAAACGGAACAAATTCTGTCATAACATCAAGTATGAATGTAACATAAACCACAAGGGAGGTGAAAAGGTCAAGCAGCACTACATACTGCAATGATGACTGATATCACAAGACTACTGAATAGGAAACTGATTCAAACCTTTTTCAAAGTATATATCCAGAATGAATATGATCTCTTGTCTCTCGTCATTATCAGTGATAGAAGCTATCAGGTATCAGGTCAGTGTGTGCTGAGCCGACTGGACCAGACTGTTCTATCTAATAATAGCATCTAATACTCATCCCACTCTAATAATATTTTGAATCACAGTAGATGAGTGGTTTAATTAATTACCCATCCTCCATTGCTTCATACATTTTCCACATGTACCCTTAAAGCTGCACTAACCAATATTTTTATATGAATCAAATGACCACTACCTGGTTTTGTTACCGCGCCTGGCGTTCTGAAACTAAAAGGATAGGTCCATTATTATTTTTATTTTTTTTAGGTGTTTTACATCATTCTGTAGCTTCCCAGTTCCTCATGCATTCAAATCCAAATTTGGTCAAAGTATGTATGTTTTAGCGTCAAAATGCTATTTTCCCAAGCCCCTCTAAAAATGTTTTCCCACGTGACCTGACGTAGGTTTCTGCAAGATGACGCTGCTACATGTACAGTATATATACACATATATATACACATCCTTATAGTCAGTGTATTAATGTTACATACAGTAACTTAGCTGGCGGTTGGTACGCTCCCACTTTGGAGAAGCAGACCGGAGTACCGGCACGGAAGCTTGTTGTTCTGCCAGGTAAAATGACTGTTTTTGTGAATGGAGTCTGGTCTGATGGCTTTGAAGAGAGTGAAAAGGGCTGTCTGACGGCGAGGTAAAGCATTGAAAATATTCTAAATATAGCATACACTTAAACTGATATTGATTTTTTTTTTTCCGGTGGCTACCGCTGCTCCCATCCTCAGCCGCTTTACCTCACCGTCAGACAGCCCTTTCCAACCGGGAACTGAAGCCATTATATTGCTCTCTTCAAAGCCACAAGACTCCATTCACAAAAACAGTCATTTAACTTCGCAGAACACGGGAGTATACATACAACCCCACTAAAATCAATAAAAATCCGAACTAATCCATTCAGTCATTTTCAAACTTGCTGTAGCACAATAGGATATTATTTCACAGATTACTTGGTTACAAACTTTGTCATTTCACTCAAAAGAATTGAATTGAATGAAAGTGGTGCCAGTATTAATTAAGAGGAAGCTGAGAAAATGGATTAAGATGTCAGATGCTATGAGGTTGATTAATGGCAGGCCTTTCTCAGTTAGTTTATCTTGACAGCTGGGCTGTCGTGGAAACTTTAAATTAGGTTATTGTGACACCCATGTATTTTTACCTCCACCCTGATGATTACCTCCTGTGATGAACTGTCCACATGTCCACACAGGGTGGGCCATCCCTAGCACACTGACCTTAGGTGTTATTTAGATGGATTTATATCTGTATATACCAAGTATTAGTGATTTATTAAGGTGTCTCTGGGTGAGAGTAAACAGAATGAATGGTAGCGATGGTTCATCCGTGCTGTGATGAGCCCTCAGACACCTGCTCTGAAGGGCCACCCAAAGGCAAAGAGCTATTTATAACCTGACTGCAAAGGGCACGCAGGCGTCATCATAAATACATGTTCCCACCACTGATGCTCTTATGCAACTGCACTTCCGACCGGTGATGAGCTCTTTGGCAGCCCACTCAACTTTGTTTAAAGGGCTAGTGGACGCAAAATGTACCTATAGAAACCTGCTAGAGATGAGCACGTCATACTGTAGCCAGCTGTTTCTCACATCAGGTATTCTTTGTTTCAAGTACATTATTTGACAAATTAAAGGGACATTCACAGTTTTTGAAAGTCAAATTGAAATTGGAATTCATTTGACAAAACTATATTGATACAGCCATTTTCCCATTTTTTGAAAGATGATAAAACCATTTTTGGATATATTTGTGGAAACAGCGGCGAAGCTTGAAGTCTCACGGTAGGTGTTGGCATGGTGTTTCTCATGGCAGCAGGTGAGATTAGGCAAGAAACTGCTAGGCTATTTATGCCCTTTTTAACTTTTGGAAAAGCAATTTCTTGTCCACTTATGAAGCACAGACTATCTCTATTTTCTTCTTCTATACTTACAGCTTTAAAAGTACAGTGTGTAGGCACACTTGCCAACCCTCCCAATTTTCCAGAGAGACTCGCTTTTGTCATCGCCCTCCCATGGTTTCCTCCCGGGGTCACAATTCTTCCATATTTCTCCCGAATTATGACACATTTTCACACTTATTTTATTCCTTTTCCTTATCTCAACCTGTTTCTGGCATTGTCCAGCATGTATAAGCCCTACTGTTTCCATCCGGATGACAATACACCTAATGTCGTTTCCTGGGGGGAAGAGATGCTCACGATGGTCAACGTGCAGTGCCCAAAGTTGGGCTTTGCTTGATGCAGTGAAAAGCCGTCGTGGTGTTGGAAATAATGGGTTTCAGAGCGCAGTGGTGCAGTTGTTGCATTTTGTCTGAAAGGGCCTTCAATTAGTGAGAGATGGAAAGTACTAAGAGAAAGGAATACTCAAGCAGGAGCAAAAACTGAATAGAATAAAAATAGCTGAATATTAGTTCACGCCCAGAGGGGCAAATTATTCAGTTTTCTTTCCTAAGAATTAAAAGTAAAATCAAAAGTAGGCCTATTTAACATAAAAATGCTGTTGCAGTGTACTTATTTTTTTTGTTATTTTCATTCTTTAAAAGTCTCTCGAATGCAGGAAACAAAGTCTCTGAAACTAAAACAAATTTCGGGAGGAGAACCCCCAGACCCCCCGCTTTGATTTTGAAACCCTCCCTATTTTTGGGGTCTTAAGGTTGGCATGTATGTGTGTAGGATTTTGTGGCATCTAGTGGCGTGGTTGCAGATTACAACCAGCTGAGTACTCCTCCATTCACTCCTCCCTTTCTAAGACTGAGGTAACGTGAGCCGCCGAGTGCAAAACCGTGGTAGCGCCGTTCACCTCGCTCAGAGGCCATCCTTACCATAATAACACTATTTAGGATCAACGGAAGTCAGACGGCGGCTGGCGGTTCCATTTTTTACACTCTGCGGCTCACGTTACCGCAGTTCCATAAGCGTGTCGGAGAACTACGGTGGCCTTTGGGTAACGTAATAACGTGAAAGGCTCTCTCTAGAGCCAGTGATGGTGTGTCCGTTCTTTAAAATCTACCTACAATTAAAATTTGATTTGTCCAACTTAAAGTAACCAAGCTTGAGAAGACTTTCCAGACCAGACAGAGAGGCTGCATCAGCTTTTTCTTTAGTGCGACTTCCCCTGTATTCATCAGTCTGATGGATTAGGGTCTTTGGGTCGAGCTGTGTTTCCGAGCGGGTCTGGAGACGGATCAACGGACGGAGTCAGCCAAGAGAATGCCACAGATAGAGAGGTACGCTGCCATTCCCAGGCCTTCTCTCTCAGTGTCGCCGCTTGTGTGTTTTTTTCACCACCAGTTTCCCACCGGTTCACGTTCATGTTCTCCTGGACGTCCATTAGTATGCTAATGACAGCGCGAGTGTGTGAGAGGGAGAGAGAGGAAGGGACGAAGACTCGACGAGTAAGTGAGGAAGAAAAGCAGAGAGAAAGCTCGTCTTCCTGTGAAATTGCCTTTGTGTGTCCGATGAATAGCTGGATGGGGGGAAGTCTCTTTCAGCCCAGCCGCCACGCTGCGCTGACAAGTGAGCATTCCTGAAGACCTCCTGGTCCCCGCCCCTTCAAAGTGATGCTTTTCTCCTGCATGGACCCATAAGGGACTGCTGTGTGGAGGTGACTCAGGCTCTGGATGAGGAATCACATTGTATTATTAAATCCAGGGGGGGGCAAGAGAGAGGGCAAGCTTTTGAAATGTGGAATTATTTCCAATAAATACAAAGGATGGGATTGGCTTTCAGTTATGAATAATTCTGCATTATCAGACTGGAGTCTTAATGAGGATTTTTTCCTCTATTATTCAATTTGAGTAGAGGAAAGACTGCTTTGTGTCCTCGGGTTAATCTGTAAAATGTGGAGGGCTTTTCTCTTTGAATTTTTTGCCTTTATTGTCATATAGTGCACAGTAGAAGTGACGGGAAATGAAGCTGGAGAGAGAGAGAAAGGATGACCTGTAACAAATGTCCCCAGCAGGACTTAAACTGGGGACGTTGTGTGATCACACGGACGGATGTCTTAAACTGCTGAGCCATCAGGGTGCCCCAAGATTCGGAGGGCATGAAATAATAATAATTCATTTTTAATCTAATCAAATTATTTCCAGCACGTCTGAACCTCATGATGAAAACCTGCCTCCAGCTGACGATGATGGCCGTGGCATTTTACAAGTTTAACCCACTTAGACTGCAGTTATCATGGATGAAATCATTTCAAATTTTGCAAACCGCCCCAGTGCATGCTGAAGGTCAAGGCCTGATGAAGCCAACAGAACCACATCATCTGCAAAGAGCCGAACTGGACACTCTCCTCGCCCCCTGGCTGCGCCTTGAGATCCTGTCCATGAAAATCATGAACAGTAATTTTCAATTATCGCTAAGCCCTACCAGCAATGATAAACAATTAACTATTGCTTATGATAGAGACAAATGTTTGAGTCTAATACTTATTGGTCAGCTCTTCATCAGAGTAGCTTGTATATCATGTTATGACATGCACCGCAGCTGCATTAATTCACAGGCTTACTGCTTTTCCACCTTAAAATACTTCACTGATGAGACTGTTAAAACACACCCACGCACTGTGTGTGTGTGTGTATGAGCTAACTGTGGCATGCCAAAACAAGGATACCTGCGTAATCAGCGGTAGTATTGGGAAATCACTTGTGAAATATCTTCATCTTGCACTAACACATTAAGTAGCGTGTGTTTGTGTGTGTGTCTACCAGCTTGTCCTCCTCTTCCACACACGTCTGATCATTTTCTATAATGTGCGACCGACTGCTGCTCTGTGTCATGAACTTCAGATGGCTCTTTATATGCTGTCCTCAGTTTATCCTGTGTATTCCCAAGGTGAAGCCGTTCCATTATAGGCGTGCTCAGATGTCCTTTATGTGCCAGTGTTCAGGAATAGGCCTGTCTGTGTCTCTTAATTGGCCATCTGGGACCGAGGACACGAGGCAGCTGCAGATCTGAGAGCAGGGCGGCGACGCTACTGTCTGTCAGGACCTCTGAGCGAGCGACCTCGTTCTTCGCCCTTGGTACCGACGCTGTTACTGTTACAGCGTGTTTTGGGCTTATTCTCTCAGATATTAGCTTTGTAGTACAGGATGTAAAAACATTTAAAATAGGTCGTGGGAATAAATTTAGCATTCATATTTTTAAAGCAGCTTTACAGTCAAACAGCTGTAACAGGAAGTGATATGTTGGTATCTTCACCGCAGTGAAGTGTGTCTCGCTTCCTGTTGTGCGTGCGGTAGGTGGAAAAAGTGTGTCTGTGTGACATTGAGGAGGCTTCTCAATCACTTCCTGTTACAACAACGTTATCTATCTCTCCGACTCACGTGGAATATAGTCTGCCGTCCAGTGAAGAGAGACACACACACACACACACACACACACACACACACACACACACTCTTCTCTCTACTGCATCCCTCCATTTCTAAAATATCATCTTGGTTTCAGGTTCATGTTACTGAATGGCTCATATCTCTTTCCATCCTTCCTATTTTTGAGAAAGAGCATTCCAGCTTGATACAATGCATGACTCAGTCGTATTGTTTTCCACTGACTCAACTGGCCTGTCGGTTAGTCAGTCACAGGAATACAAACAGGTGCATCTCCCAGTAGAAATTAATGATGTCGGATGTCTCGGAAAAGAAGAACAAATTATGTACATGATGCATGAAGTGGCCACCTGAATTATAATCTTTAGTGTTTAAAGGAATAGTTCAAAATAGTGGGAAATATTTGCTTTCTTTCTGAGAATGCGATGAAAAGATCAATGCTAATCCCATGTCTATGATGCCTGCTGCTGCTGGAAAGGACGCTAATGAGAGCTGTAAGACTCAACCAAAACACTCAATCTACAGGCCGTAAAACCAAAACAACGCTATCGGTGGTTTTAGCATGCAACTCAACTTTTAACAATGCGCTGGTAAGGGAACTTTGGAGGAGTTAGTTGTTATTTCTTTAACTTTGGACAGAGCCAGGCTAGCTGCTTCCAGTCTTTATGCTAAACTAGGCTAACAATATGCTGACTCCAGCTCCATACTGAACACAGAGACATGAACTATTTTTTTTTTTTTTTAAAGGTGCTCAATACGAAATTCAGAGCACTTCCATTGCCTCCACACGGCTCTCAACATGGCGACGGCTGAGCCGGCAGCTCGCAGCTAACGAAGCTAAGTGCTAAGAGCTAAGTGCTGACAGAGCTAACAGTGTTAACCTGGGGGTGAACTGCTTCCGCGCCGACGGCGTTGATCGGGACGGCGTTATCAGCTGTAACTGCCATATGAGAGCAGTGCAGAGCGGCGTCCGCAAGATCGACTCACATGCACTAAAAGGAACGCACGGTCGGCCCGGCTATGCCAACAAAGCAAGGAGAAGCTCTGATTACAACACACACAGAGGGAGAGACTTCATTCTCTGCTCAGGTAGACATTACTCCTCTATATCTATCTCAAATAGTTGTTTGCTGCTCTATTAATGCTCTGGATATTGTATTGAGAACCTTTAAACGGAGACAGTAGGTCAGGCCTGCATCTACTTGGCCTGCCTAGTCTCTTCAGTCTCTATACCAGTGATTCACGACCTTTTTGAGTCCCCCAGAATAATCAGATTGGTGACCCCATGAAGGCCCCGACCCCCAGGTTGAGAACTACTGTCTCTATATGCAATGCTGCAGGCTTGCATTTTAATGACTGATTATGTTTAGTTTAGGAGGAATGAAGTGAGAACATGCAAACATGTACTTCAAGGAAATAAAATATAGAACCTGAGGACAACATAGTGAAAATCTGAAATGAAATGTGCAGAAATTATAATGAGAAGCCTAGAAAAGAAGCCTCCGTGGCAGTATGATAATGAGCGGTCAGATTAGATCAACATGAAAAGATGCAAATAGGTGACTTTGCATACAGCAGAAGACAAGGTTTACTGTTTATATTCAGTTATTCAAATCCACACAGGCTGCTACAAAGCTAGTGGATTTCTTAGAGTGACAGATGAGTCATATGTCAGTGATGATGGCTGCATACCACAGCACATCTGGATCTCTGAGGAGACTTATGGTGAGTTCACAGTGAAGCAGGTCGGACTGCACCTTGAGATCTTTTATTTTCTGCTGTATTCGGTTGTCTGTTTACTGCACAGTCATGTGCTTTGCATTTTTCACCTTGTTTATCTCACACCCCAGAAGAGCCGAACATAAATGAATCATTGTGTCGGTGCCCCGTCTGCTGTTAGCCGGCCAAAGTGAGTTATATCCTCCCAAAGCAGCCAGGAGACAGCCTGCCAAATCCAATTGTGGCCGAAACAAATGGCCCAAAAAAAAGGTATGAAAGGCAGTATTTCAACTCGCCGCGCTGTCTCAAAGGGGCAGGAATGTGTCAATAGTTAATGGAGGTCATCTCGGTTGATTTATGTAACATCATTGTTGATCTCAGTCTCATGTTAGTGATTCAGAGCCCCGGACCGCAGACTGTTATGTGTCATGTCTCAGTAGTAATTGGGCGGCGTTCCCAGCGTAGATTGTTTATAGAGACAGGAAACACTGTTTCCTCTTAGCTATGATATCAGTGACCCCAAAGAAAAACATTTGACATTTTATGTGATGTTCCTGTCAGCAGAATGATGTTCTTCTTTCTGTATCTTTTGTAAAAATGACCAGGGGTTTAAAATGTTTAATAATGATGTAAACTGGAACGATCTTTAACTAAATTTAATGAAAATAAAAAAAATGGCTGAAATTACTAAACATAATGCATTTATAAACTAACTCTGAAACACATATTTCTCTCCATGTATGCAGATATAAGTAAAACAACATTTATGAAGGATTAGCTGTTTGCTGGTCTGCTGTAATGCACTGAAATTTGTATATATCCCACAAAATCAATTTGTATGTAATCCACATGATACTGAACCAGGAAGTATAAAGAGCAACAAAGCTGCGTAGGGAGGAGGTCGGGGTGGATCGGGGGTCTAAAAACACTGGACTTTCGCCTAGGAGACCGGTGTTTAGTGTCTCGTGTGAGTCACGTAACATCCGTACTTAAGAAACGCCACTTCCATGATCTTTTCCTAAACCTAACTAATGGCGGGAACACACTACACAAGAATCGAGCCGATTTTGGGCCTGATTCCTCCTGGCCATCGTCAGCAACGCCCCGATTTTTTTAATGGTTCTAAAGATTATTTTTCCAGATGTTCCTGTGGTGTGAGGTATGTTAAGAGTGTTTTTTACATCCCCCGATCGGCTCGAAAAAACTAACATCGCTAATTTTGCGAGATTTCCCTTTTTTTTTTTTTTTAGTCGGGACTCTTGTTGTTGATGAATGAATCTGTTAATGTGTGGTATTGTTGCTGTTTTGGCCAAATCATTGCTCTCCACACACTATAGGAACAAAACTGTTAAATTTAACATAACATGACGTTATGCGTGGACTCTCTCACGTTTTCAACATCTGTTAAGATGTTAAGATAAACCTAACTAACTTGATCTTTTCCTAAACCAACCAAGTAGTTTTGTTGCCTAAACCTAGTCAAGTTGTTTCCTGTGTAGACGGAAGTTTATTTTGAAAGGACTGTATGCATGTAACGTGCGGAAGTCGACACGTGTTGCTGGACATTTGTAGGAAAACGCACGAAAAATGAGGAATAACTTTTCGTAAGATATCATTCGAACCGTTGTATGAGGATATTTTGACTGACTGAACTAACATTAGCTTGCTAATAAAGTATGTTCATGGTCGCTTTCTATAGGATGGCGCTACAGATGTTTCTTAGCAACCGGTTAACACATCACTAAAGATATTTTGAGGTTTTAATGGTGCACCTAGTACACGGGAGTTAACTATTCTGTCACCAAATTCAATCGACTCCTTTCCCACTGCTCCTCTTGACCTCGGTGGCAGACAGACAGCGAGGGGGTGTCAGGGGTCGTCATCACCATGACAACAGTCCAGATTCAACCAAGCATCAGTGAGCATTCTCTCCTCCCCTCCTCCTCCTCTCTTTATACCGAATTAAAAAGGGAAGTTCATCTGTCTGCGTCCCTCTCCAGAGCGGCCCTGACAGTGAGCTGGATAATAGCAGAGCGGAGCCTCACTGGCACACAGCTGTTCAGGAGGAGCATCTTCGCCCCCGCGGTGAATGCGATTTAGTGAAGATGTCTCCATCCATTAGCTCGTGCCTGAAGTCACTCGGCTGCCCGTGCGCCTCAGGACATTAATGGTTATTAATGAGCGCTCGCTGTCTTTTATTACAATGTCAGCTCACGGTACTAGTGTGTTTTCTCCCCTGTTCATGTCTGTGTCGCTTCTCGGGGATCTTCTCAACATCCTAAATCAAAGGTGGGACTCCTCCGTCAGCACATAGTATGGAGGTAATAAGCTTAAGAGGCAACTGAACAACGATCGCGTGCTGTGAGTCATGTGCTCCTTACAAGAGCAGTGTGTATTAGTGCTCACAGCTGTGTGTATGATGGAAAAAGTGCATTAGACCAGTAACTATTAGCTCTCTGCTGCTTATTAGCATTCAGAGCTTCCTCCCCGCCTCCTTCATTCAGTCCTCAACAGCCTCGTCTGACACAAAGATGCCCTTCATGGCCCCCGACAGAAGCCACCAGAAAAGAGGGGTCGAGCTCACCTCATGTTGGTCAAAAGCCTGACTTTTCCCACTGAGATCAACTGAAACAGAGCCCTCTTTTCCTTTTAATGCTTCTGAATTCAGATCCATAGAGAAGGATGGAGCAGATGATGGAATATGGAGTTTTATCCTGGTCCTGTTTTGTCCAAGTAGCTGGCAAACTTAAATGGATAATATGTGCATCCAACTCAGTCCTAAATCATTGTTCATATTTATAAAAAAAAAAAAAATCAGTTTCTATGTTTATCTCACTAAACTACGGAGGCCCGGAAGTGGAAAAAAAACTTACTTTTGCAGTTTTTACAAAACTTAAGCTAGTAAAATTTTAGGTCAATGTACTTTCGGGTCAGTTCGGCACCATGGAAACAACCACCACAATGAAGTGCACCCACCTGTTCATAGAATTATATTTTGAGATTGGCCTCAAATATAAAGACAAGACAAATGAGTCAAGAATCTAGCTAGCTAGCTAGCTCGCAAAACTTTAACTCATTTAGGGACCCACTGACAGCTACGGTGGCTTGGAAAATGGCAATATGGGGCACCGAATTTGATGACTTTACTGTTAATCAGACCACAAATGCAACAAAAATTAGCTAGCTAGCGCTGCCCCGCGGCCCCTCCGCCTCACTCCTCGCCACCAGGAGACTTCTTCAGTTAGCGACTGTAGTAACTCCGAATCAGCCAGCACAAAGCCCAGCACCGGGGATCACAGAGGGCTGGTGGCCAGCGGGCAAGCTGGTTCTGACCTTTCTGTTGCTGTCATTTCAAATTGCACCAGCCGCTTACTGAAGTTTCGTCTCCGGAGCTACTGACCGTTCACCTCCCGGCGAAGTAGTCTCCTAGCATCAAAGAGTGAAGTGAAGGGACCGCGGGTTGCGCTTGCTAGCTAATACTTGTCTCATTTGCGGTCTGATAAACAGTAAATTCATCAAATTCAGTGCCTCATATCACTACTTTCCAAGCTACTGTGTAAGGGACCCTAAATGAAAACGTTTTGCAAGATCTCGCAAAAGAGTACACTTTGGATTGTTTTTTCCCCCTTCATGTCCCTTCTGGGCCTCCATACAAAACAAATAATGCGTAGTTCCTGGTAATAACAAAGAAGAAAAAGACAATAGAAAACAAAATGCAACTTGTCTTATATATTTTTGAGATGACACATTGGACAAATTTACTTTACCATCCAGCTTTATACACTAAGTGGTAAAATGGGAACATAAAAAGATATTCTTAGATAGATATTATTGGATATTGTAGATGGTCACTAGACAAGAAAGACTTACCTGCGTCTTTTACCACCTGCTCTTTTGTATTGCGGGGTGGAAATCACATCACATTCCTGTCAGGTCAGTTTTAGAGCTTCAGATATACAAAGCTTCCTAAAGTTTAGCTATATACATTCCTTTAATATATTGATATGATATTGATACTCCTCGTCGGTGTCAATTTCAATCGTCTATTATTTACGACCTCCCCTCACTGCTACTTTTAATAGAACTTACTGTGGCCAAACTCTGTCACCAGAACATTAGGAGCAGTCACGGCACAGTTTCTAAGGGACAAAGAATCACTTACCTATATATTATTGATGAGCGCTCGGCAGTCTCAGTGGGTGTTGCTCACTGCAGCTTTCCTCAGACATGTGAGCAGTCTTGTGGTGAATTGCTCACACATTGCAGGGCTCTATCAATGTTTTCCCCTCTTCAAAGGTCTGACATTTTATTCTGCAGTGATAATTAATCAATTGGGACGCATACACGGGGGTAATTTATAACCCGCCGCAACCAATCATTAGTATGTAAAACGAGCTGAACTGCTCTTTGGATCACCTTCATTTGGTAATTACAGGGACAAAAACAAGACCCGTTTCTGGTCCGGTCTTCCTGCTTGACCTATACCTGACAAAGGCAAATAAAGGCTGTCCGGATAGTAAAATGCAAATGGCACAGGGAGAGTCTGAGTCTTTGTGTGGAGGCAGACAGCTCTGTCTTTGGCAGCCATGTTTTATTTGTCTCAGTTGTGTGTGTTGCCATAAGAGCTGCGAGGGAAAGTGTGCTGATTAGGATGCTGTGTGTGTGTGTGTGATTAGAAAGGAGGGGTAGCAGTTCAGCTCAGCAGCTAATTAGACCCCGAAGGACCACAGGGGGTGCAGGGGCTGCAGGTGGAGGACTGATCACACACACAGACACACTCTTTGCATGTGTTTAAAGAGCAGCAGCACGTCAGTTTTTAGGATATGAAGTGTTTTTCTCCATTTTGCAAAATTAGCAGCCCGTTCGCACGAAAAGACGTATAAATGCCACAATAATGCATTTAGCGTGCAATAAGCACGCCTTTCTTGATTTCCGTGTGTCATTTGTACGCTATGTATCCTGTACTCACTGCATTATAAATGCATCTGCGTATAGATACTACGGTAAGAGTTAGTGACGTAGTATAAAAAGTGAGAAAGACAGCTTATAGTGGGCGGGTGGGGAGGTGAACGGGTCCAACAAACACAGGACTTTTAACCAGGAAACCCGTGTTCAAGACCGCTGTTGTTACGTTACGTTAGTGATGTTTATCACGTAACTATTGTCATGTGTTTTACTTAGTTTAGTACTTATTTTAAGCCCGGGTGGGGAGCATGGATGTATAAAGAGAACTACAGTAGATACAGCTCTGGAGGCTCCCGTTCATTCCTCAGTGGCGCATGAAGCCAAAACGGCTCGACTGCTGAGTGATAAAGTACCCTGATCATCTGGTGATCTTCCGCATCTATTGGGCCCATAGAGGAGGTACAGTAGCGTTTCCTTTAACTCCACCTCCCAGCCACTCGGTCCAGTCTCAGTCTGGGGCTCATTCACATTTCACATGAACGGAGGAAGGCAAATAACTCTGAATTCAGCTTTTAGTGCATTTTACAACTTTTAGGACCTAATGATTTAAATAAGGGCTATTCAAGTGTTCATACTTGGAAGTTGAAGTCTATGGAAAAAAGTATTTTTGGGCCCAGTGACATCACGTGACGGACACAGAAGTTGTAGTACCGCCGTTTGGCCAATACGAAAATTTGCTTCACAGCCTGGCGCTTTTCCTGGGGGCTTGATTAGAATATACCACCCACAGCTTGACATTTAATAAACCCTACTAGCCTGTCAATAGCATGGCTACTAATGTCAGAAGGGTCAGCGGCAGTTTAAGGTACTTGTTACTGAATCATTCCCAAAATGATCATTTCCTAAAATCCATCAACAATCCACTGTGGAGAAAGTGGATCTGGGATAAGTCACACATGAGCGTATTGACAGCTTCTTTAGCCTCAGGTCAGCTAACTGTTATTTGCAGTGTGTCTCTGAGCTGACGTATCAGCCTTCTGAGTGCACGCCCATCACCATTAACATGTGCTTTTAGTGCACGCATTAGGAACCACATGGCCAGAACCGAAGCCACTCCTTCGGTTACTATTCATCTCTATAGCCAGCCACTCTGGTGAAGGGGTTAATGGTAGCACTTAAACACATTTAGGAATGCTAAACTCCTCGCAACTCAAGGCTATTAGCTGAAGGGGAAAGCCAGCTGAGTGAGACTAATGCTTGTCATCATTCATAGCTGTGCACTAATGGACCTGAAGCTACAATACAGACCCTAAATGCAATCTGCAGTTGTTTTATCATCCCTATCAGTGCGTTAGATGTAGTCCATTTGGTTGCTTTTTCAACCAAAGACTGATGACTGTATTGCACGATGATTACTGCTATATTTGACACACAATACCACCAAAACCCATCCGTCTCATCTGAGGAAAATAACTGCAATTGTTCTGACAAATATTGCGATTGTGATTTAAATTTCAAGTATTTTCTGTAAATTTCAGTAGAGGCCTGTTTGTATTTGTAGTCTACATTACGACATGAGGAGTTTGCACCAAGCAAGCATCAGCACAAACTGATCTTGTGTCTGCATAAAATAATGTAGTTGTTTGCTGTTGAGGTCCTCCCAGGCCAGAGAAAAGTTAACTTCCACATATACTTATCTAGTTTTCTATTTAAAAAATGGACCAATTAAGCCGTCATGTATCAGGATGTTACAGTAGAATACATCAATCAGTAGTATTGTAATTTAATCATGTCATTGCAGTGAAGACAAACTGCTGGAAGGTCACATCACAGTGTTTGATATCTGACTGACACAGCCCACTCCTTATTATTTCAAGCATCAAATTAATATAAAGTGGTGTCTCTTAGTGAATAAAATCATCTTTGGCTGAGCACAAACAGTAGGCTACAGACACCTATTAACCAGACAAAAGCCAAACTTTACTTGCTATAGCTTGAAACCAAGCGGCAACCTCAGTGGTGCTGAAAAATGAAGCCAACGCTGCCAAAAACTGCATTTCTTTGAATGGCCAATGGCTGGTTCCAAAAGCGAGTCAATCCCCATAGACCCCCCCATGTTAAAGTACCCAACTTTACAGCAGAAATAAACCACCACATTATCACTCCCAACTCATCAAATACTGCTTGGTCAGTGCCCCTCGGCATCAGAGACCGACGCATGGGCTCTTGCGTTACTTTTGGACGGATCAGGGACGGCGTGTCAATACACGCACATTACGTGCATAGTGTCCTTTCACAATAAACTTCCGTTTTCACAGAAATTTGGGTTTAGGCAACACAACCACTTAGTTAGGGTTAGGAAACAGTCGTGGTTGACGTTAACTTCACTGACTAGCGACTTACGTGACTCGCGGGACTGACGATACCGATGAATCACGTGACTAAAGACTGACGTGACAAAATAAGTCAACGTTATACTTTTAGTTTCACACCGGACACAAACACCGGCCTTCTGGTTGTACTCTATACTCTGTACTCTATCTGTACTCTATACCTATAGTAACATTCAGCACTACTAGTAGTAAGCTGTTTGTATTTGACAACAGATCAGTCAATGGCTTAATTCATCCAAAAGCTATCTTAGAGTCCATCTGAAACTGTATGTTTTGTCTGCTACAGTACACATATCTGCTCTGTAAATCACTTGTCCTGTGTTCTCCTTTGAGAAAAACAACAACCGTCCACCTCGTGACTTCATTGAAACACAAATAAAAACTCATTAAATCCCATTCATCGGATGACAAACTCCAGTCTTATACATCGACTGAGTGTTGCTGCATAACGGCAGAGGGCTGTGCCTCAGCTGCAGGAGAAAGGCAAACATCACAGTGATCATCCATCACCGCTATCAAGGTCTCTATTTACATGCTAATTTCAGACTGGGAACGCATGCCAGTCGCACAATAAGGGCAAATTAGTCAGCAGGAAGCTTGTTTTCTGTTGAGTTACATCCAGCAAGAGAGCCATACGCTGAGGAGAACGTATAGTTCTCCATGTCTGTCTCGGTGTCCCACCCCCCGCCTCTCTTTGTAATTGCTTTAAGCTAAATTTAATTTGAGATAATCAGCAGAAAGATGAGCTGGGCCTGTCTGAACTGAAGCCAGTGTATACACAGCTTACCATACCATACCATTTTTTTTTCTTGGATACTTTGTCGGTCCAGTCTTGTTAATATTTGAGCTTCACTTCTCGTTTCTGTTATCAAGCAGACCACACAGAGCAGCAGGCCCATTCTGCAAGGATGAGTCAGTAGTCTTCCTTTGAACATTTGCGAATGCCTCGCTCGATTACACCGCGTGTGTGTGTTTGTGTGTGATTTTCAGAGCTTTTCCACCTCCACTGTCTTAATAGACAATGCTAATTACTTTTCCAGTGCTTGGATGCGTGCTGCAGGATGCTTTGTGATCTTTTTAAGGCCCACTCGCTTCCCTTTGTCTGATCGCCGCAGCGCTGCCACACACAGTATAATATACACTGGTGTAATCGTGCACACATTTCAGCATACACACACACAGACTGTTTTCTAAAGCAGACAGGCAAACGTGAATGCACTGTAATAAAGTTGGCAAATGTGTTAGCAAACAGTTGCTTTGCATTAACAACATAAGTATTCATTTGGAGTTGTATTTGTGTACTCTCTTTTAGCTCTGTTTTTGGTCACTACCAACTCCTGACGGAAATATCCGTCTCTTTAGCTGCTATGTGCTCCACTGTGTTCGCCAGCTAGTTGCTAACTGTGGCTGTCTTCTTGTTTGCTGCTGAGCAGGTTGTGTTCACAGTGAGCCGATAACACCTGCATTAAAGTTGCAGGGAACTTCAGATTCAGTAGATAAGTCTTTGCCACTATGAGTGGCTTTAAAATATACTGTTATATAGTCTAAAAATGTGAAGAAATAATGACTGGTGCAGATTTTTGTCTATCTATGTAAGTCCAAAACTCCAAAAGGCTTTCATTTATAATATGAAACACTAAAAACATGCAAAACTTTACATCTAAGAAGCTGGAGACAGAAACGCTTTTTATTATTCTATACCAAAAAATGACTTAAATGATTAAAGGACCAGTGTGTAACAATTAGGGGGATTTATTGTCAGAAATGGAATATAATATTAATAAGTATGTTTTCTTTAGTATAATCACCTGATAATAAGAATTGTGTTTTTGTAACCTTAGAATGAGCCGTTTATATTTACATAGGGAGCGGGTCCTCTTCACAGAGTCCGCCATGTTGCACCGCCATGTTTCTGCAGTAGCCCAGAACGGACAAACCAAACTTTTCCTTTTCCTGCTTGGGCTAAATGGCTCATTCTAAGGTAATGAAAACACAACGACTCTTATTATCAGGTGATTATACACTAAAGAAAACATACTTATTAATATCATATTCCATTTCTGCCAATAGATCCCCCTTTATGCTCCACACTGGCCCTTTAAACACAAGCTGATACTATTCAATACAGCCTGTAAATCATGAACCTCGTGTTGGCGGTGTCTTTCAGACTCAACACTTCAAATCATTTTCATCAGTGGCCTATGTAGGAATCTAAAAAAAAGCTCTTCCCTGACTCGACTCCTCCTTCTGACCCTCGCCCTGCAGGAGCACGTGCGCGGCACAGCGTGGCAGATGGCTATCACTCCCGACCGGTTATCCTCCGCTTTTCTATTTCTGGCATCCTTTTACGCGGACGTTCTATTGTGTAGCTCTGTCATGATGAAGCGTTCAGCATCCTTCTTAATCCACCTGGTTTTTCCTCTGCGGTGATTTCCAGCTGTTGCCACGGGGCCGCATTAAAGATGGATTTCATTTCATTTTAGCACGGAAACATGTGGTCTTGTAACGCAGCTGTGGACATTTGTGATTCATTTCCCAAAGAAAAAAGAGGGGAGTGGTGTTTGTTTCTTTTAGGCCATCAGAAATGGTTCAGAACTACAGTTTCAAGTGTTAGGGGTCAAGTGCATTGTATCACAGTTGTCATGGCATGTTTCCATCTTGCCGTGATAAAATATAACAATAAAGAATCAGTAATTACATTCTACACAAGTCAGCTTTGCTGTCAAGAACAAATCTGCCAGCCTCGCCTTCATTTACAACCCAACCTGACCTTCCTGCACAGCCGCCACTTCCAGCCTTTCCTTCCTCCGCATTACATGCTCCGGCACACAATCACTGGAGGTGTGAACACACAAAATCTCATGCAATGATGACGTTCCCTCTGCCACACACACACTTACAGCCCTATGTAGCTCCTTTTGAGGCCATACCCTGTGTGTGTGTCTCAGTGAATATTGGTGTTCAGTAGAACACACTGGAGCCATGCAGCGAGGCCCAGATGATGTGTGTGGCAGCGAGCCGAGGCGAGCGTTGGACTGGGGAGAGTTGGCCTTCACTCGTAATGATGCAGCTGCTCTCTCTCCGTCGTCTCTGCATGTCTCTCCCCTCTCCCTGTCTCTGGTCCTTTCCTTGTAACTGTGTGCGTTTTTCCAAAAAGAAGCGTAACCTGTTCTTCCTGCTGCTGTGTGAGCAATAATGGTAAAAAGACACGTGTCTCTTAAAGGCCCTAAAGTATTAGATAGGTCGCTTACTGCGGTGCAGTTCACACTAATTATCAGTAATAATATGCTTTATTTACAGGCGCTCTGTGTAGCTTTTTTTTTTTAAGACAAATATGTAATTAACATAAGTCATTTAACAAATAGTGGAATCATCATCTTAATCACCTGTTTGCATTATCAATACTCAGGCTGTTCTCATACACCGTTCATAGTAATTTGTATATATCCCACAAAATCAATTTGTATGTAATCCACGTAATCGGGAACCAGGATGTATAGAGAGCAAACAACTTTGTGTACGGAGGAGGTCGGGGTGGATGGGTGGGGGAAAAAACACCGTACTTTCGCACAGGAGACAGCTGTTCGTGTTCCGTGTGAAACCAGAAGTCAACATTCTGTAGTTATTTTAACCCAGATGTTGACTAATTTGTCACGTAACTTCGGTACTTAAGTAACGCCACTTCCGTAGTTGTTCTAACCTAAACGTTGACTTATTTGTCATGTAATTTCTTTTCTTAGGTAATGCCACTTCCATAGTAATTCTAACCTAAACGTTGACTTATGTGTCACGTAACTTCCGTACTTCTGTAACAACAATTTCATAATTATTTCAACCCAGATACTGACTAATTTGTCACATATTTTGGTACTTAAGTAACGCCGCTTCCGCAGTTATTCTAACCTAAATGTTGACTTATTTGTCAAGTAACTTCCATACTTCTGTAACGACTCTTCCTTAGTTATTTTAACCCAGTTGTTGACTTACTTGACTCGTTACTTCTGTACTTAAATAACTCCACTTCTGTAGTTATTGTAACCCAAACCACGATCTTTTCCTAAACCTAAAAGTAAGTTTGTTTTGCAGAAATTGACATGTATTGTTGGACATTCGTAGGGGGGAACGCAGGAATAACTTTGCGCAAGGTATCATGCGAAACGTTGTGTGAGGATACGTTGCAATACGTCAATGAAAAGAACAGCAAAGAAGTACCGCAACTTCAACCCTTTGTGTTGCACCAGCGAGCTACTCAATTAAAACATTGCTACGTGTCACCCCACCCCACCAAAGCTTTGTTTGTTTATTGTAAGTGATTATTCATATATGTCACCCGTCTGCCATTGTCAGAATCTGTTGATGCAAATTTCCTGACCAATCTGACCTTGCTGCACCGGTATAACAGGCTGCTAAGTTAATGTACAATAGCTGATACGTAATGCTGTAACGATGTTAAAATGCTTTACACGGCACCTTTTAATGAAGATTCAGTGAGTCATCTGTTCCATCCAATTAACCATAACGCCTCTCTTTCCTTCTCATTCTCCTCTCTCTGTGACGAGATTAAGGAATTCACATTTGTTTTTCAGTAGGTGATCATGAGCAGAACGTGCAGGCAAATTATTAAACATTCATGAGAAAACTGTTCCCCTGCCGCTGAGTGCATGTTTCTGCCTCATTATTTACGAAAAAAGGGGCCTTACTGTTGGTGACAATACACAGAAGTTAACCGCTTATACTTCAGGTCTGTGAGACGGCAGGATGGCATTTCAGTCTGCGAGGTTAGCTGATTCTCTCTGACAGGACATCAGCAGTCTGCACATCAACGGCACCTGGAGGCAAGTGGGCCGCCACCATGCCCTGTTGCTGAGGGAGGCACTTCCTCTAATCTTAGAAAGCAGAGAGAGATGCATATGAACTGTGGTCCGGTACCCACCTGTTCTGCAAAATGTCCGTGGTGTTCTTCATGCTATACGAGATGCATCTTGTTGTTTTGCTTCTTCTCTACTTAAAAAAAGCACAATATTTGTGCTTCAATAAGGAGTTCTATAGTGACCTTTATCTGGCATCTATAGCACCAAACTTTAAGTTTTAATAAATCCATTTGCAACCTATAATTGTGCTGTAATACTTGCATGATATGTGTAGGATTGCTGTTATCTCTCTCTGTCTTTAAACTCTCTTGGTTGGATATGTCCTGCACATGAATTATTGATGTTGAGGGACTGAGCTGCTGAGCTGGAGGTTTTTTTCTGCTCCATTACTGCTCTCCCACCGGGCCGGGAGCTTTACCTGTCAGTGGAGCTCCACTTTGCCCTCGCTATCACAGAGTTACTGTAGCTATTTCACTAACCAAAGCCCACAGGTGTCTTACAGTATATCTGTTAAAACTATCATTGTAGTCAATGTTACTCAACGTTTTATGCCCGTTGTTGGAAAATCAAGACGTTTAGTCATTTTAGTTGCCACCAACATCTGCTACCAGACTCTGTTGACCATCCGGCAAGCATTTTGGTTGAAGTATACTGACGGGCTTAACCCAGCCACCCTCAAGGAAACTAATTTTGGCGACTCGTATCCAGAATCTCATTCTTTTGAACACTCCTCAAAGCTCATGCCCATTGATGATGGTTGGAACATAGATCGACCATGTAAGAAGTGGACGTAGTCACCGTGACGTCACCGTGACGTCACCGTGACGTCACCCATTGGTTTGTTTGCCATTTTGAAGCCTTGAGTTCGGCATTTTGGCCGTCGCCATCATAGTTTTTTGCAACCAGAAGTGGCACGAGAGGGTGGAGATAAGTACAACCAAACACTGAATAAGACATTTTTAGGCGATCAAAATGTTACAATTAACTTTCACTAACTGAAAAACACACTGTGAAATTGTTAAAGCTCTAATGCCAGGATCAGACTACACAATATTTTTGACTGTTCCGATGGTCACTATGTCAGATTAAGAGTCATAAATTCTTATCGTGACTCGGTCGCGCCACATGACAGACCACGTGTCGGTCCCCTGTTCCGACAATACACACTCTAGGTAATAAATCAAGTGAGAAGTAGGCTCATTTTCTCATAGACTTCAATACAATCAGACTTCTTTTTGCAATCAGAGGAGTCGCCCCCTGTTGGCTGTTAGAAAGAATGCAGGTTTAAGGCACTTCAGCATTGGCTTCACTTTTTAGACCCGGAGGTTGCCCACTGAAATCAACCAGTAAATTGAGATCTTTGGCTCCCTTTTTCACCAGGATAGTCCAGTATCTGGTGGTCCACATTACTGCTGACGCTGCAGCAATCCCCCTGTGGCTCCTGTGTTCCATTTTACGGCCAATTGTTAACTAGACTTGGGAGAGCAACTCACTCCCAAAGTACCATGGCATCAAACTTGGAGGTCCTGACTCTCATCCTATAGTTGTAATGACGATGACATAGAGTCAGTGAACTTTGTTCTTCTTTCTCCTGCCTCCGAACACACAACACCCTACATGCAACATCCTCTCCTCCTTTTATGATCGCTCTACTCATTTTTTACCCATGTCTCTCTGTTTATGCTCCTCTTATTCCCCCTTTTTGTGTTACTCCCATTCCTCTGTCCTCTACTTCTCCTCTCTACTACATGTTTAGTCCAATGTCATTTGATCTCCCAACTGTTGGTTTACTGCAGTAGCTGCTATCTCATGCTCAGGTGCATCCGTAACACTATTGGACACAATGCATCCTCTCACTGTCTGAGCGAGGCCGTGGCTGAGTAGCTCTGATGACTCAACAGACTGACCTGCTTAAGCCAGCCTCGACCTTTCAGAGCGCCGTACGTGAGAAGGAGGAAGGTCATTGTTGATCTGAAGAGGAGCTGTTTTTTTTTTTTTTTTTCTCTGTAGAGGTCATGTACTGCATTAAAAGCCTTGCAATTGGCTTTAGTGTTGTATAGCTTCATGGACCTTTCTGAAACTTGTATGTATTTTTGCCAAATCATGAAGAGAATCACTGTGGGAGAATGAAATCTGCCTTTAGGCATTTAAGCAGCCAGCCAAGCTATTGTTCCGTAAAGACATTAGGCTCAATATGAGTGCCAAAAATATCAGTCAAGAGCATTTAGCATTTACCCAGAAGGGCCTTACCCAGGACAATGCGTCTTTTCCAGTATCTGCTTGTGTGTGTACTGCTGCCAAAAAGAAGGGGACGGGAATGCAATGTTGTCGCTTGGCTTTGTGTGTCTGCAGGGGTTGGGTGGCGGGTGGCGGGTGGCGGGTGGCGGGTGGGGGCTCCCACGGTGCTCCTCAGAACTGGGTCAGAGGGATTAATTTCCTGGCCTGGTCGATTCAAGCTAATGGCAGATTAGCATGGGAAGTTTCACTTCCAAAACAGCCCCTTCCACCCAAAACCCTCAGAGCCAGGACTGGGAGTGAAGCGGCATGCTGCTTTTTCACACTCCGGGGGCTCGAGGAATGTGTAGAGTGATGCCCCCTATATGCTCTCTGTCTGACTCCTTGCTGACCATGTGTGACCATCGCAATTTGAGGTTATTGTGTGCAGCAGCACAAGAATATTTAGATGTAACATTGCTCAAAAATAAATCCTTTGACAGTCTGACACAGCTGAGAGGTTTAGCCAACCAATATTTGGGTTGGAAAATGAAAAAGGATTGCTATAGTTGCAGACCTAATCCTGAAGAACTGACAATGGGTCAAATCCAGCTAATGATGTATTTTATATGCCATTCCCTGGCTCCCCGTCTGTCTCCTTCCAGTCAACTGTCCAGTAAAAAGGAATAATAGTAAAAGACATCATGTTTCTGTCTGCCTCTATTCACATTACTGTCCAAACCTCTTCTTGTGTTTGGGTGTTGCTGGCACCAGTGGACCCTTTAATGTGCTGGAAGTGATTTTAATTAGGTTTCGTACAGTGCCTACTACAGGCTCTTTATCTCCTCTCCTCTCCTCTCCATCTCTTCTGCACCTGCTGCTGCGCTCGTCTTTTCATCAACCTGCCGTCAGGCCTCCGGTCTGTCTCTCCGAGCTGTGCAGTCTCACCGTACACCACACAGTTATGACTGCAACATCGTGCATGCCCGCCAACATTTAAGCCCTTCTAAATTGCATTCAGGGATCCAGATTTTGTCCTTTTGCACGATTTAGTATTCTAGCTATTGTTTTCTGGTTCTGTATTTTGATTGTGGAAATGGGTTTGAATGTTATTAATCTGCTAATTTTAGCAGGGTTGCAGCGATATAATAAGGAGTTTCTACATATATTTTGTGTCTTTTTGCAAGAACCCTCCTTTGTCATAAGGTTCCCATGACTCAGAAGGAGAAAGCCCAGAAAGTTTGGGAATTCTTAAGTCAGCTATTCTGGGAGTTGCCACATTTTTGCAGCTCTGCATTGTTTCTTCAGGGCATGTTTTCATACTCCAGAGGATATTATGTCTGCTAGTGTAGCTGAGGCTGACCACATTACTTCTCTCTCTCTCTTCCTCTCTTGTTCCTAACCTCCTCTGTCATCTCAACATTGACTTTGTCAAAACTGTCAAAACAATAAAATCCTGCAGCAAAACAGAAAAGCTCACACATGGCTCATCCCCAACTGTCTCTCCTCTCTTTTATAAGGTATTGGAAAGAACGTCATCTGCGACCGGACAGCAACGCCTCTGGATGCCTTCCGAATGATGTCAGCGGCCCAGTACTACCCTAAATTGCTGAGCATTATGGGAAATGTGTTACGTTTCTTGCCGGCCTTCGTTCGAATGAAGGAGCTGTTAGAGGAGGGGTACATCGGGGAACTTCTGGTCTGCGAGGCCCAGGTATGACAGTTGCTTTCTTGCCATTTATAATAATGATTGCTCAAAGTCACTTTAGCAGCGTGGGTACTTTCTGACACAAGATTCGACCTCACATACCACTCCAACTGTTTTATAGTGTCGTTCTTTCTTGTCCTGATCACATCAGGTGAAAACAAGACCTAATACGGTATCAAATCTTTGCCCTAAAGGTCCACAGCGGTAGTCTCCTGGGGAAGAAATACAACTGGAGCTGCGACGACCTGATGGGAGGCGGCGGTCTGCATTCGGTGGGCAGTTACATCATCGACTTGCTCACGTTTCTCACCGGTCAGCGTGCGGCAAAAGTCCACGGCTTCCTCAAGACCTTCGTCAAACAAACGGATCACATCCGGGGCATCCGTCAGATCACCAGCGACGACTTCTGCACGTTCCAGATGGCGCTGGAGGGGGGCGCCTGCTGCACCGTCACGCTCAACTTCAACGTGCCAGGAGAGTTCCGGCAGGAGGTGATCGTCGTGGGGACGGTCGGAAGGTTGACGGTCACGGGGACCGACCTGTACGGACAGAAGAACAGCGGGGGCGGAGGAAGCGGCGGAGGTCCCGAACTCCTGCTCAAAGACACCACGCCTCTTGAGAAGGCTTCCTTACCGGAGAAGGCTTTCAGCGACATCCCGTCCCCGTATCTCACCGGAACGATCCGCATGATCCAGGCGGTGCGGCAGGCCTTTGAGGACCAGGACGACAGGCGGACGTGGGACGGGAGGCCCCTGACAATGGCCGCTACCTTTGAGGATTGCCTTTACGCTCTTTGCGTGGTGGATACCATCAAGAAGTCCAACCAGTGTGGAGAGTGGCAGAACATTGTGGTGATGACGGAGGAACCGGAGATCAGCCCGGCCTATTTGATCAGCGAGGCCATGCGGCGGAGTAGGATGTCGCTCTACTGTTAACCTTAACTGGTGGTGGCGCTGGAAAGGCCCTCGGTGTTGGAACTTTATTACAGCTTCGGGGTTCAGTTCCTAAATTCGTCACCCGTCCGCTACTGTTACAGACAGAGAGGTTACACCACTATGATACAGTTTCCTGATACTCTGCCACAGAGTTAGAGGAAACACAATGTGATCAATAATCAAACCTTTATTTTTAAGGAAGCCTTTCCTGTTTTTTCCTTCTGACAGAAGACTTGAGTCCTTCCGGGGAGATGCACTTGTAAATTAGACTGATTCAACAGAAAGATCTACAGCGGAGGCGGATCAGGGAGTGAAACTAATGCTTCTGTGTTCTGCTTGACCATAAGGGTATTTGCGCCTCTCATCTCTGCTTCTCTTCTATATGACCGGGTCTGGAAGACAACACCTTACACTGTGGGTCCAAAACGAGGACAGCCAAGGAAGAACGATAGTCCTCTCGGTTCAAACTGTGCCGCTGTATTGTTGCTGTAGTCTCAAGTACTTGCTAGTTTTACCAAGTGAATGTTTAAAAAAAAACAAAATCAGTGTGCTTGATAGCTTCAGTCTCTGTCTGCTTGGTATGCCTCCTCTGTGTGTGTGAAACAAGAGAGAAAAGAAATCAATAGTTTGGCTGGTGGGTTTTTTCCGAGGGGGTTTTTACCTTCTGGTTTATGTATGCAATAAATCCAGGCAGCAGAAACACTGTTATCTTCCAGCCTGGAATTAAGGGTTAAAACACACTATGGTATGCCTTTATGCAGTTACAGTAGCCCGTGCATCAGTTTGCGAGTCCCGTATGAGTGGCCAGTGCAGTGATACTTTGATGTTTCTTCTTATTTATTTCATGCATTCTCTATTGTCATGAAGCATGGCCATGAAATACACTGTGTGCACATCTGTACCGAGCCTTAAGTGTGGATATTAATGCAGTCTTGCACTAAAGGTGTGAGTGAATGCCGAGCAGTGTGCGGTTTTTATCCCGATATTGCAATGCGATGGGTCACACTTGCATCAAGCTACCGCGATTTAGCATTTAGCATGCTTTATAAAGCTTCTTTAACGTGCACGGTGACATGCAGGTTTGTCAGTATGCATCACATTTGAGTTCAGTTTGGACCCACGCCGACAGTCAGACTGAAAACATTTCTTTTTAGTTTCTGTAAGAAGTGTTAATCGTTAAGGCTGGTGTTATTCTACGTTCCCATGATGAACAAGCTCTTTTATTCTTACTGAAGGTGTAAAAACCTTTAAAGCTGCACCAATCAATATTTCTTATTTAACAATGTGCCAGATGACTATGTTTATTGTGAAAGGTGTCACTCGTAGTAATGAACCCACAGATATTTATCACCTGACTCTTCAGTCCCCCTTAACTCTACGTAGTTTTAGTATCTTTCAGCTCATTGTTTTGGTTTTATGGGCCACAACTGTGCCGTTTTGGTTCACTCTCACAGCTCTCATCAACCTTGTTTCCCCATCACAGCAGGCAGCTGTTTACAGCGAAAAAGGTTTGATACACCTACGGTATGCTACTTTAGGCCCGCGTTTTGTAAGTGGAAAACGCCCAATCAAAGAGAGTGGTTTTTTTTGGCATTTTGCTGCGTCTTTTTATTTTATATGTTGCTAGGCAACCACTAAATGAGTGCTAACGTTACCTTATTACAAACCATGAACCGTAAGCGACCCAAATAGTTAATAGAATAGTTTAAATTAATGAAAACAACTTACCTGAAATCTCAAGTATTTGTCTCCTGCTCTTCTCTGTTCAGATCGTGGTAACTATAGTTGGTAAAGTCATAAAGCTCCGGGTATCCAGCAAAAGTCACCACAATGAGAAAAAAAACGCTAAAGACTTCGGAAGCTGTTTTTTTTTCTAGAAGAGAATGAATGTCGGACTTACAACACGTTACTAACGCGTTAAAAACAGGTCACAAATATATAATGTAATTTTTAAAAGGATGGATTTCCCAAAACAGCTGGACACTGTCAGTTTTAGCTCATGTTATCCTAACAGGAGTGAATAGAGCATTTGTTGGGGACAAGTTTCAGCTCTTGACACATTTAGTGCTATAGTAAAAAAGCATAGAATATCACCACCCTTATCTTTTCAAGCGCAGCCGGCCTTCAGAACTTTCAGTGCAACAAGATTCAATTAGAAGAATATGTTAGTAAAAATGAAAAGCAGGATTGAGAACAAAAAGGAGGGATTTGACACAAGCTTTACAGTTTTTAAATCAAACGTGATTCCAATTGAAAGGGACGCTTAGTGTGATTTTATGATGCCTACAAAATCACACCTGACTCTCACTGTGTTTGGAGCATTTTTGCCACTAATATATCAAACACAGGAAATCCTACTCCCCGTCAGTCACATGGGAAAGCTCAAACAAACAATCGGAGCGTATTTGCATATACAGTTTGACTTAAAGGAGCAGTGTGTAGCATTTCGTAGTAGTAGTAGTGTTATTATGGTAAGGATGGCCTCCGAGCAAGGCCAACATTAGGCGTTTCTGCAGTTTTGCACTCAGTGGCTCACGTTTACCGCAGTCTTGGAAAGGGAGGAGTGAGCGGAGGGGTACTCAGCTGGTTGCAATCTGCAACCACACCACCTAGATGGCACCAAATCCTACACACTGTCCCTTTAAGGTTTGGTGGCACTCAATACAGGTGAGAGAGAACTGCACCGACCTACAAGCCAAAAGATTGATTTTCTTTTTTTGATGTCCCCCCTGTGTGGCTTCAAGTTCTTAAAACTGTGCTGAAATATTATCTATGTAACGACTACTGAAAATGTACATATGAAAATATTCTAAAACAACAATATGCGTTTGTCTAAAGAAATAAATGATTACTGTATGTATTTTATTTGTACAAACCAAGGAACTGGGACATGTTTTTGATGAGTGTTAAAGGTATTTATTCTTTGTTTTTTTGCTGTTGACGTCTTGTGGGCTGACCTGCAGTGTATTTGGGAGATTAACAGCACACTGAGGCCTTGGAGCATTCAGCTTCTTATCCCCGTCTATGAATTATTGACCAAAATACTCTTTCTTTTAACGCTGTTACGAAAAGCTTTATGTTTGCTGTTGAGATGCATCATAAATCATCACAGTCATAATCCAACATAACTGTCATGCAGTGTAAACTGTGATGTAAAAAAAGTTGTAGCTGTTCACAGCTCATAGTATCTAACATGTCTGACCCCTTTTTATTGTTTAGCATGTTGATTTAAGCTACATGTTTTAGGGAAAAAACACCTCTGCCTGACAAAGAGTCCAACACTGATAAGCTATCACTCTTTAAGATAACTCCAGTTTTATTATTGCCCCTTGTGTACCAAGCGCCTTATCAAATCTGCATATAGACTTTCCCCCTTTGTCCGATAGCAATATATTCATGATTTGAACCTAGACACTGGAATTCCCTTCTTCTTTAAACATTATTTTTATTCTCTGTTCTTTTATGAATGCTGAATATTTATGGAATTAATGTCATGATTTAAAGGGGACCTATCATGCTCATTTTCAGGTTCATACTTGTATTTTAGGTTTCTACTACAACACGTTTACATGCTTTAATGTTAAAAAAAAAACATTATTTTTCTCATACAGTCTGTCTGAATATACCTGTATTCACCCTCTGTCTGAAATGCTCCATTTTAGCGCCTGTCTCTTTAAGAGCCCCTCCAGAAAAGTTTACATGTTTTCTGATCTATACAGCCCACAAAATACTGACTGGGTTGTGTCATTTCACAGTTTGTGGGTTGCTAGACCCCTCCACATACCCAACACAAGCACTGAAAAAGTGAGTTTTTCATGATATGTCCCCTTTAAGTTTGAATTAAGGTCTAAGCAGCCTCAGCGAGAGGGCAGACACTGGACAGACGGGCATCGAGCCAGGATCTAAAATCATATTTTGATCGTCACGAGGTTGTTTTCTTCCCTCATCAGGCCTGTAAACATACTTTATTACTGTCTGATTTACGGCTCTGTGATGGAATAGCCTCAGCTGTTTAGTCCTGTTGAGTCTGATTTGGATGTAAATTATCTCCCGCTGGTTAACTGATAGACGTGTAAAGGGGAAAACTAAGACATAGGTGAGCAAACATGCAGCTGAAAGTGAACAGATACCAGTGATGATAGCAAGTAAAGCTGACTAGAAATGCTTCACAAGGAGCCCAGGATACCCCTTAAACCCTTAGAATGGTTTAGCATTTACGCAAATCCGCTTTAACGCCACTAATTTCTTAAACGCATTAGCGCAACTTGAACGATTTTTAGGTTGTAGCGGGCTCAGTTTTAAAGCTAGAGTGAAGATACTGGCATCATATGAACCTACAAAACTTAAGGAATCCATTGGTACCAACCATTTGCAACCGCTTGTTGCAAAGGAGGCAAAAAAAAAACGCCCCAAACTTACACAAACTTTTGGCAAGGAAAAACTGTCATGGCCATTTTAAAAGGGGTCCCCTTGACCTCTGACCTCAAGATATGTGAATAAAAATGGGCTCCATGGGTACCCACGAGTCTCCCCTTTACAGACATGCCCACTTTATGATAATCACATGCAGTTTGGGGCAAGTCATAGTCAAGTCAGCACACTGACACACTGACAGCTGTTGTCTTTGCCATGTTATGATTTGAGCATATTTTTTATGCTAAATGCAGTACCTGTGAGGGTTTCTGGACAATATTTGTCATTGTTTTGTGTTGGTAGCCCTAGTTAAAATACAGAGAAGGTTCTGAGACTGTTATTTCAATTTACAAGTTCAATTAGCTGGGTTGAGATGTCCATGAAAGAACAGACATTCATCCAGCCCCCAAAGAAACACACCAGTAGTTAAACTCAAAGATTTAGGCAAATTAACTCCACTTTAATCACATTCAATTTTAAATATTTTTTTGCACCTATTTCTTCCCCTTTATCTCCCAATCCGTCTTCTGTTTTTGTCCCCTGGTGAACTTGGTTTACAGAGTTTCATTACCCAGGCCTGCACATGTCTGTGTGTAGGGATCCTCTCACAATATGCCCAGTATTTTTAAATCAGCTTGTGTCTCATGCTAAGATTGAATTAACTATACTGAGTGTCCTTGGGGAGAAAAGATGTTTAAGAAGCAACAGTGACAGATGACATTAGCTTTACCAGACTTGGATTTACTCTCAGTTTGTTATGCTAACTGGAGGTTTATGCATGTCCACACAGACTCATTCTCCTCCTCCATGGAGATGTGATCAAACAGCTGAACAGACACATCCTCAGCCAGCTGCCCATGTACTGTGGTAAATGTGCTGTTAGCATCTGCTTCTAATGAAGAGCGTCACAAGACCAGAGGGCTTTTCATTTCAGCACATACTTGGCAAGATATTGAAAAGTGCGGGAATTTAATTTGGTGTCATTATGATGCTGAAAATGATAGTTGATGCAATATTCTCACGTCACAACCTTAATACTCCTAACCCTTTACTGCTTATTAGTGAAGCATCTGCAAATCAACCCCAGCTATGCATAGAGCCACACATTCAGCGCTGCATGGAGGTGCAATAGATAGATGGCAATATCTGGGTTCTGAAGCACTGAATATTTAATGAGCTGTTGTCAGGCTATTAAATAGGCGTTATCAGTCGCTATAAGCACCGTAGATGTGGGTCAATAGGGGCCTACTACACCCACTAGTAGGTTTTACCATCTATTCACATGGTAGATCACCAAAAGAAGGTATAAAAGAAGACGACAGCGACCTCTAGCGACCGTAGTAATTGTGACAGGAGCAGAAGTCGAAGTCAGGGCTGTGGTATAGACCGCGTGAAACTCCATAAGAGGTGGAGGGACAGAAAACACAGGGTTTTCACCCAGGAGACCGAAGTTCGCATCACGTGTGAAACCAACAACGTGTAGTTGTCTTTGTGTTTGTAGTCATTTTAACCCAAAACACAATGTTTTTTCCCTAAACTTAACTTTTTTTTGATGCCTAAACATAAAGAAGTTCAAGTTTTTTTTGCCTAAACCTAAAGAGGTTGTAGTTGTGTTGCCTAAACCTAAAGAAGTTGTAGTTTTATTGCTTACACCTAAAGAAGTTGTAGTTTTCTTGCCTAAACCTAAAGAAGTTGTAGTTTTATTGCCTAAACCTGAAGAAGCCTTTTTGTTTGTCATCAAAAAGTGACGTTTCATTCAGTTTTACAACGTAGTAGGCGTAGTAGGCCCCTATTGACCCACATCTATGGTGCTTATAGCGACTGATAACACCTATTTAATGGCCTGATAACTGTTGAATCGGGTGCTACGGTACAGTATGAGGATTTCATACATTTTAAAAATGAGTTCACTTGACTGTTTTTCTTCTGTTTTCTTTTAAAAGTTGAATCACTGAATATTTCCTCTTTTTTTATGCTTATTGAAAAGTTGTTCTATGTCGTAGCTCATGTTCAGACATCATGTTGATGTGGAGGTGACGGTATGCTGTATCACCAGTGCAACAGAGAACTGTGGACAGTGGAGCTCATGTTTCCCATCATACAAATGCTGTGCTTTATGGACTCAGTTTATGGATCTAGATTTAGCTTGCTGCTTGTGGCCTGTTAAGAGCGAACCGGCTTCAGAAAAATAACACAGGAGGTGCCCAGTTCCAACTTTTTGCACTTTGACTGCCTTGTCAGTCGGGACTATGAATTGCTTGTTCTTGGTTTGCCAGCATTCACAAACTGCTCAGGAAAGGCTTTCCCTATACTGAGGGAGAGAAGGGTGGAGGTGGAGAGGTGGGATGGGCTGCAAATTGTTCATTTTGGAGACGAACAACCTCAAAGAGGGGCTTCTTCTGCCCTTGGAGACCGTTACTTAGCAACCGGAAGCCACGTTGCTGAAACTAGGTCCCGTCTTTTTTTTTTCTCTTTTTCATTTTCACTCACACACAGTAACACGCTACACTCACTCCTCTGTATGTCTACACCTCTTCCTTTCACACATTCGTCCTCCATCTCTCCTCTCTTTCTCTGACTGACTGGTCAAAGGGTGAACTCTTAACAGTTTTACAATCAGTGTTGTTGAGCAAGGTAACGGTTTCTGATCTGCTGCTCGTTGAGCTGTCGTTTCACGTTTTTCACAGGGTAACCCTCGAGATCAGTCTCTCCTTTTTTTCCTCTCTATCTCTCTCTCCCTCTTTTTCTTTCTATTGTGAGTCAGGTTGAAGCCTGGAGGACAAGCTCACTGGTGCTTTTTCAGACCTTCCCCCAAAACATTTACCTTTCTCTTTTCCTCTTTCCTCTCCTCCTCTCCTCTCCTCTCCTCTTCCCTCCTCTCCTCTCCTCTCCTCTCCTCTCCTCCTCTCGTCTCCTCCTCTCCTCCTCTCCTTTCCTCTCCCCTCCTTTCCTCTCCTCTCCTCTCCTCTTCTGGAGCTAGGAGAGTAGTAACCACGGTAACCCCTTTAATAAAACTACAAACAGACAGATAACAGGTTGTGAATGTCTTTCCTCGGCTGGTTTATGAATGCTGACTCCCGCCATGTCTTGCTGTACCCTTACAAAAAAAACTAATATCCATCTTGATGCTGTATTAATGTGACTATATCCAATATTTATTGTTATGTATGTATATTGTGGACGCATGGACCTCTGTGCATACTGTAATATGAGCTCTCAAACGCATATTTATGGGTCTTGCAGTAATCTAGAGAATGTACCTACTGTAGGAATAAGTTATATTTTCTATCCGTTAAGGACATTTTTCGGAGGTCTGCCACATGTGTCACGGAAATAAAAGCCCCTCTGAGTTCTCTGCGTGCTGTAAAGTGTGACGATGCACTTCCTCCCATCCCTCTTACTGTTTTTTGATTGGCTGTGTGACTCCGGCCTCAGTGTTTTACTGTCTCATCTCCCTGCACCTGTGCTCGCCATTGATTGAATGTGTGTGGATGAGGGTGTGTGTGTGTGTGTGTGTGTGTGTGTGTCTGCAACATGGTTTACGGCTTCAGCACTTGTCTAATGCTGCAGTTTCTATGGAATAAAAAAAAATATGTACATCCATAATGACACTCATTTCATGTTCTTATTTCATATCTTTTGGTGACAGGATTGATATCACAACTAAACCCATTTAAGTGTCTCATCCTCTCTGCATGCAGAGATCTAAATATACAAAAACACCTACTGTTGCTCAGAGATTTTTAGTTTCATGCTATTAAAGAAGTCATTTTTCATGGGAGGATGTGCAGGAGTCCTTCAGCTTCTCCTTGGCTGCACACAACATAATAAAGCTTCTGCTGCCCTCTGCTTGCTGCTGTAGATGCTGCACATTATATCCTTCTACTGCATATTATAGTCACACACCCTCCCATTTATACATTTGTACACATTGTGTTATTTGATGACATGTTTCTGGTGAATCAAATAAAAAAGCTGAGTATACTGTTGCATTCTGGGGCGGGCACATCTTTTCAGGAAGCAGCTATGTGGCACACTATCAAGGGTTTATTTGACTATTTGCCTTTTTTATCTGGTCTGCCTGGTCTCCTTTTGTAATAATGCAGATGTAACCTCTACACTGTAATGCACAGTCATGTTATTTACATCTCTTTTTTTCAGGAAAAATTGAGCTATGTATCCTGCAATGATGTCACATGAATTCATAAATAGTTATATGACCAGAAATACAAAAGTAAAACAAAAATGGAAGTTTAATATTTTTATACTTTCTTCATTTTTGACATTTGTACAGTAAGTAAATCAAAAAAATAGCATTTCCTCTTTGAATTTGGGATGCTGTATAGACTATATTAATATTTTGGGTGCACTGGTGCAGTTTATTGATTTTGTGTGTTATGTAATATTTAAGGTAATGTATATTTTTGCCTCTCAGAGAAGCTTTTTCTTCAGAAAAGCATTTTTACTGTCATCTGCGATATTAATATTGTAGTTTGGGATTCATCTATTTTAATTTATTCGTATATTTATCAGGCCATTTATTTATTTTGAGGGCACACAAGTATGGAGGAATTATTCTTAATTCATTTTTAAATGTATTTATTAATTATTAAATAATTATTTATTTATATCGGCGTGGTTTTCCAATTGCTTTCCTCTTATTTATTTCTGTATTATTTTCTTTATACATTTCTTTATGCATTTCTGCTTCATTGTACAAATGAGGGGGCTGTCGTTCAACATGTGTCATATAGAGGTCAACATGTACGAGACTTTCGCAGTTTTTTTTTATTATTTTGGCTGTAAATATATTTGAGGACTACTCCAACAAAGTGAGTTTCTTTTTTTTTTTTATTGAAGAAAATTAATTTACAAACATTAAGGCATTGTAATCTAAACTCAATACTTCTAACATACAAGGCACAATTGGATAAGAAAGATAACTTAAATTATAAAAAAAATTATATAATAACAAAAATAAAAGAGGGTAGAAAATAATTAAAGGAACAAAAAAAAGAAATACATAAATAAATGAAAAATAATGAGACTGCACTCTTCCATAGTAGCTTTAGGGGTCATCATCATATTATGTTCAGTTCTTCATAAGCTCTGAGGAGACACTTTGCATGTTGTCCTTTCATTAGTCTTAAAGCACTGAGATAATTGTCCACAAGGTCCCTTTTGAAAATTTGCCAGCAGTATCAGATTGTTCAATATCAAGTCACTCTTAATGTCCTTCATGTTAATACCAAACACAATATTTTCTTTTGTGAGAGGAGCCAACACAGTGAGCTTGGAGCAGCAGCAGCTGAGAGGAGCATCTCTGTGAGGGGGCGAGGCCTCCTCCTCCTCTCTGGCTCCTCTGCTGCTGCTGGTTTTAGTGTCAGACTGTCACTGGAGGAAGGAGCTTCTCTCCATCCATCCATCCACAGCGGAGGGAGATGGCTGACCCCGCAGCAGAGACCACCATCAAGGTGGTGTGCCGTTTCAGGCCCCTCAACAGCTCGGAGTTGGCCCGGGGAGACAAGTACATCCCCAAGTTTCAAGGGGATGACTGTGTGACGATGGGGGTGAGTGTGCTTTCTCTATTCATCACAGCTATGGGGGGCAGAAGATTAACACTTTCACTCAGAAGCTACACTTGTTCCACTTTTCATTATGTGAAAGTCAGAAAATTATCAATAAAAATAGGTTAGTTCAAAATGTCTGTTTTGGTGTCACAAATACCAAACACACCTTTAAGAAGTTAAGTTAAAGGTGCTGGTTGTAACCAAACTTAAAGGTCCCATATTGTGCTCATTTTCAGGTTCATACTTGTATTTTGTCCTTCTACTAGAACATGTTTACATGCTGTAATGTTAAAAAAAACTTATTTCCCTCATACTGTCTGCCTGAATATACCTGTATTTACCCTCTGTCTGAAACGCTCAGTTTTAGCGCATTTTTACGGAATTGCAACAGAATTGCGTTGCCAGGCAACAGTTTGGATCCATGTGTACTTGCTGTCAGCTGATTTCATTCACATACACTGCAACCAGGAATAAACTGGGACACATTTAGAATGTTTACGTTTAAATCTGTGTAAATGGTCTAAATATTGTAGATTTGTGACATCACAAATGTACAGTAATCCTAACGGCTTGTTTCAAACGCACAGTTTCTGAACACGGGCTATGTGTATTTATCTGTGGATTGTGTGTTTTGATACTTTCACAGTATTAATATATCACTTAAACCTGCTTTATAATATAAAAGCCATGAAAATGTCACTTTTTACAATATGGGACCTTTGACCTGAAAATTGTCATTAAATTTCACACCAGCCTCAGTAGTAAGCTAATTTGAGGTTAATGCTAACCTTAGCATGCTAAAACCGTCGAACGAGTCATGATAATGCTAGCATGCTAACGTTAGCGTGCTATGCTAGCAGTAAGCATAGCTGCACCAAAATGGCTGCTGTAGAGCCCTGTAACTGAAAGACTAACTGAAAGCCGAGTGAGGCCAGACACCGATGGCACATTAAAGACAAAACTTGAATAAATGTGTAGGGAAACATGACTAATACAAAGTCTTCCATACAGGGCATAAAGTGAATGATTTGGTGAGCATGAAAATGATGTGAATGGCCTTCACAGTCACCAGATCCCAACCCAACTGATCACTTAACGTTACAGTAGGAGAGATTTTTTGCCCTCTCCATCACCATAATCAAAACATCAAATGAGTGAATATATTCTCTATCTATGACACTGTAGCTGCTCTGGAGGCCTCGTGATGGAACAACACCTTACTGACATACTTTATGTTGGTGTTTCCTCTAATTCGTCACCCTGAAGTTCTCTGTATGAGTATAGCTATAGGCTAAGGTGGCCCTTTTATAGGACACATGGCAGCTTTTGTCATTGTGGCAGTATGCATATTAGTAGGAAAAAAAATCAATTTCCTTGGCAAACTATAACCCCTGATGTTCATGACCATTGAAAATTAATGGCTGCTTTGTTCAGAGGTATTGACTCCCAGTCACAGGCCAACTGATAACCAGTTATGTCACATGGAAAAGTGTTATTGTGCTGTTTTCCTGCTCTAAGAAAGGATCTAAGGCAGCACTAGGCCAGGCCCCAGATTAGGGCTGGGCAAGATATCGATATTTTATCGATATAGTGATATGAGACTAGACATCGTATTTGATTTTGGATATCGTAATATTGTAATATGGCATAAGTGTTGTCTTTTCCTGGTGTTAATGGCTGCATTACAGTTAATTGATGTAGTTTTCTGAACTTACCAGACTGTTCTACTATTTCTTCATTATATTCACATTACTGAGGATTATTTATCAAAAATCTCATAAATATTTTGGGGAAGCACTAATTGTTAGCCCTACAATATCGTCACATTACCGATATCAAGGTATTTGGTCAAAACTATCATGATATTTGATTTTCTCCATAACGCCCAGCCCTACCTCAGATATATGCAGTTTTTCCTCGACTATTTAGTTAAAGTAACACAATGAACTTCTGTTGCCAAAAGAGTTAGAATATCATTTTTGACAATTTTGCATTCCTCAGTGCAGATGGATTTCACATTTAAGTGTTTCATTATTTTTTTTATTAACTGGAATCTTAGAATAACATTAGTTTATGAAATATTTGTGCCTTGTTCATTGTGTCGTGCAAAATTAATCAGGTATTCTTTGTTTCTGTGTGACTCAGACATGACAAAACTTCCAAAACTTTTGAATTTTCAAAAAAATAAATTTCGAACCACATTAAAGAGTACATATTGTGCTTATTTACAGGTGCATACTTGCAGTTTGGGTTTCTACTAGAACATCTTTACATGCTTTAATGTTCAAAAAACGCTTTACTTTATATATGTAATATTTTTTCTGCAATAAATATTACATCCAATATGCTGTACATAGCCTACTGTACTTAACTTTTGCTGAATAGTAGTCCCTTTGGTTACTAGTGACATTAATGGAATCATTGTAAAATGTTGAAAAACAAAATAGCAAAAAGTAAAGAGGAGTCAGTAAACTGACTCAGTACACAGCAATATCTATCTAAATAGCTAATATTAGCCACAATAAGCCACTGGTCATACCAGACCAAGTAAGACTGCAGCAGAATAACCTCAGTGCATTGCATTGAACAAGGCTGTATTTTATGACTTATGAATTCAACTTTTCATTTGTATGAATGTGTCATTTCTTCTCTCAAATGTGTCACGGTGTTAAATAAGCAAATCACAGGATGTTAGTACATCCCCTGGCCTGTACTTTATCCTTACATATGACTTGCACAGTGTATATACTGTACTCATATCCTCTTTTATTCTGAAAGTCAGGTCAGCGGTCCATATTTGAAGAATGCTGGCGAACAATCCTCCAAATATTTTCCCCCTCACAGTTTATTGAATATCCCACCTACCTACTTGAATTGCGAACATATGTGGAGTTATGTAGGAAATTCATGTTGGCATGTGTTACCGGTGCTCACCACTGCCACCTCCTCTTCACAGGGTAAACCGTACTACTTTGACCGTGTGTTCCAGTCCGATACAACTCAGGAGCAGTTCTACAACGCTTGGGCTCAGAAGATTGTCAGAGGTAAGATGCACAGTAGAACGCAGAGTGGCCGACACACTAAAACCCCTTGAAACAAAACCTAAACCTCAATACTAAATGTGTTATTTTTTTGTCGTGATGTGTACAGATGTTCTTGAGGGCTACAATGGGACAATATTTGCCTATGGGCAGACATCCTCTGGTAAAACACACACAATGGAGGTAATATTTACCAGCGACACTGGTATTGTTTTCACCTTGTGTGTGCGTGTGTCATGATGGTAAAATGTGACAGAGACACCTACTGTAGCGGGAACTACCATAGAGGAGGTTTTTTGAGTACTTTGCCAGATGTTTATATTTCTGTGGACAGATTTTGTGACCACAATAATGTTGCAACGCTAGGAGTTCGAAGATGGGCATGGTCCGAGCAAGGGGTGCGCACACACACATACACACACACAGGCCCAATTTGGCATCACTAAACTTTACAGGTGTGTAGTTGAGATCAAACCCGGTCTCACAGGAAGGTGTATAAATACCACGTCATTACGCGGAAATTCCGCATGTTCATTAGTACGCATTTTAGCGTTTTCGCGTGTCATTTGTATGCCACGCAAACATCCGCAGTTAGGTTCAGGCAAGAAACCACTTAGTAAGGGTAAAGCTAAATGTCATGGTTGGGCTTAAAATAAGTAAGTAAACTAAGTAAAACACATACGGAAACAACTACGGAAAACACGTGACAAACGTCAACAAAAAACATGTGACGTTTTGTCACGTGACAGTCAGTACAGGACACAGGGTGTACAAAAGACACGCGGAAATCAAGAAAGGCATTTAAACGCCTTTTCATGCGAACAGGCTGTGAGATCAAAATGAATGCCAAGCTCGAAGATGGGTGTGGTCTGAGCAAGGGCGCAGGAAGTATGGGGTGGGGGGGGTTGCGAAATGGGGAAATGGCCATTGGACCCCCCACTTTACACCCCTGGCCTGATTTGGCTTCACGGCTGATTTGGCTTCATGGCTTCATCTCAAGATGATCTCTAGTTTAACTGCTGCTTTTACTGCTGAACAAAAATGCAAAAAACAGTGACTGAAAAGCCTAAAATACTTGTTTTGTCTTGTTTCCAATTTTTTTTTATATAATTGTCTCCTAAAGGGGAAACTCCACAACCCAGATATGATGGGAATCATTCCCAGAATAGTTCAGGACATCTTCAACTACATTTATTCCATGGATGAGAACCTGGAGTTTCACATCAAAGTACGTTGACCTCTCAATCAGGTGCTCAGATGCTTTAAAACATCATAATTGTTTGGTTGAGTCTCACTGGAAGCTTTTACTTTGCAGGTTTCATATTTTGAAATCTATTTGGACAAAATCAAGGACTTGTTGGATGGTATGTTTTAAAGTCTCTTGTACCATATCGTTATCATTCAGAACCTGATGCAAACAACATGACAGATTCAGAACCTGATGTCTACTTTCCTTCTCCTCCACAGTGTCAAAGGTCAACCTTTCTGTGCACGAGGATAAAAACAGGGTGCCATATGTTAAGGTGGGGATTTATTTTTAGGTTGAGAAATGTTATTTGAGGTGTTTCTGATTAAATCACACAGTCACAAGTTTGTCCCAGCTAGTTGTAATGCACTATGAATGACATAAGAGAATATGATCAAAACAATGGCACAACTGTGATCCGCAGGATGAGATGAGGGTTTACTTTACATTACCTGCTCAATACAGACTTTTAAACTCATTGTGTTAAATGGAATACGATTTTTTAGCTTTCATATTGTTGTGTATATGTTTTAAAATACTAAGAAAACAAGATAATAAGATCACTCTTCATAGCTTTCCCTCTGAGAGCATCAGCCTGATACAGTATGTCTCGGTGTACTCAGCTAATAGTTGTGTCTCTGTAAAGCCGGATCACTGCGGGGCTGTTGAGCACAGCGTTTCCTTGTGATTGCATGTGTCTCCAGGGGTGTACCGAGCGTTTCGTGAGCTGTCCCGACGAGGTCATGGACGCCATAGACGAAGGCAAAAACAGCAGACATGTGGCTGTCACAAGTGAGTTCCCACACTGAGCGCCTCGAGGGCTGCAGCCTCTCATGGGTTCAACCTCACTGAGTCTCCTGACTGCAGCGAGACTCTCATCAGCCAAGACACTGTCTGCGCTGCTGCACACATAATAAGACCGAAAAATGAAGTTAAAATAAGCATGATTCCTAAAACACACCAAGCATTTCTATTCCTGGACGCTTGGCTTAAACTGTAACTAAACTCAGCTTAATTGTAGCCTTCAGTGCATTTTCTGATAATCTTTGATTTCATGTGACTTTTTTTGCATCTAATATTTTCTAAAATTAAACGTTTGTCATTATATAATCATTAACCATGAGACAATAGTACAATAGTAAAAAAAATTAAAAAGTGTTAAAAATAAGTGACCCAAAATGATTTATGTGTTGTTTTTGAATCAGCTATTACTGTTAAGCCCTATTTATACAGGCTAACTTTTGTAGAAGAAGTTAGACTAATGTTGGCATATGCAGAGCTTCTCTGTGATTTTAATCCAATCTAAATTGGCCGTATCAGTAATTTTCATGAACAGTGTGTTCCGACACTGCTCCGTGGAATCACTTATACTAATTTATACTTATAATTAGGGCTGGCAATCGATTAAAATATTTGATTGCTATTAATTGCATAATGGTCCATAGTTAATCGTGATTAATCGCAAATGAATCGCACATTTTATCTGTTTAAAAGTGTACCGTAAAGGGAGATTTGTCAAGTATTTAATACTCTTTTCAACATGGGAGTGGACAAATATGCTGCTTTATGCAAATGTATGTATATATTTATTACTGTAAATTAATTAACAACACAAAACAATGGCAAATACTGTCCAGAAACCCTCACAGGTACTGCATTTAGCATAAAAAAATATGCTCAAATCATATCATGGGAAACTGCATGTGATTATCATAAAGTGGGCATGTCTGTAAAGGGGAGACTCGTGGGTACCCATAGAACCCATTTTCATTCACATATCTGGAGGTCAGAGGTCAAGGGACCCCTTTGAAAATGGACATGACAGTTTTTACTCGCCAATATATAGCACAAGTTTGGAGCGTTATTTAGCCTCCTTTGCGACAAGCTAGTGTGACATGGTTGGTACCAATGGATTCATTAGGTTTTCCAGTTTCATATGATGCCACTCTAGCTTTAAAACTGAGCCCGCTACAACCTAAAAATCGCGACTTATGTTAATGCGTTAAAAAAATGAGTGGCGTTAAAGTGAATTTGCTTTAACGCGTTATTATCGCGTTAACTTTGACAGCCCTACTTATAATACGTGCACACATACTGCACGTGAAGCCTATAGACCCCTTTTCTGTTAGTAAACATGATGATGAAACTTTTCTGTGGCCGGAATGTAGGTGGAGGCAGAATAATTCTCTGTACACATTGACGCTGGCCAGCAAGTTTTGTACAGTCACTCACTGTCAGGGACCGCGAGTGTTAGTGTTAAAACAAACTTATCAAAAGATAATCTGACAATATCGGCAAAGCGTTTCAGAGATGGAGAGAAAATGTTGCCAATAGTTTAGCAACTGTTAACCGCAGCCAAAGACTCTGAATCCTACATTTCCCATAATGCAACTGGATTGGAGTTGACTCGAGCATTATTATTATTAGACCTTCCCTGTGTGGTACATATCCAAGTTTTTCAAATGTCACACCTCCAGTTGGAAACACAGGCTTTGTTAACTGTTCCTCATGCATAAAATTGATTGAGTGTCCCTTTAAGGCCATTATCTATTATGCTCATATGCTGCATGTGACACCAGGCATTTTAAAGAATCATTAGCACTACAGCTGCTCTGTGACAGTAGATATCCCTTTTCATGCTGCAAAAATCATCATCATCACATGAGTTTTCTCTGTGATTCAGTCAGTCCCTTGTTTCAACTATTTTTGAAGTAGATTTTTGTATTTCTGGATTCTAGTGCGGTGACCCACCTTATTCTTTCTTTTCTTTCTACAAAATTAATTTCTAGAAAATTCTATTAAAAAGATTAGATAAATGAATTTAAGTGCAAAGATCAGATTGTTAATGTGTTTTATACTAATAGAATACTAATTATTATTATTAATAATATTATTATTAATATATATATGCATGTATATATACAGGATATATAATTAGTATTATGCTAATTGTAAATTTTAATTATTATTCATAAATAATATTAATACAAACAAATGTACAATTAGCACAATGTTAACTGTGTATTTGTGTGTTTGTGTGTGTGTGTATGTCTGTATGTCAGACATGAATGAGCACAGCTCCAGGAGTCACAGCATCTTCCTCATCAACATCAAGCAGGAAAACAGTCAGACTGAACAGAAACTCACCGGCAAGCTCTACCTCGTCGATCTGGCCGGGAGTGAAAAAGTATGTTTCCATCCTTGCAGTTGCCCTCCACCTCTCTCTGTCTCCTTCTCTTTGCCTCTGTGGCTTCCCAGTTTCAGCATTTGCATTTTTTTTCCGGTTTCAAAAACCAATTGCTTCTGTACCTTAAACCAGTAATATAGTAAAAGAGTAGAGTAGTAGAGACATTGCAATTTCTTATTTTAAAGGTGCACTGTGTAAGATCTGGCCACCTGCTCCAAACAAATAGGGGTTAGCATTTCACCTCTTCTACTGGCTCCATACGATCAACATTTTAAATCTCTTATTAAAAAAAGCCAACTAACAGCAGGGCAAGAATATGCAAAATTTGGATCAAACTCCTGAAACTCTGAGAGCCTTCTTCACGTGTGGCGTCGGCCTATGTATTGTGTTTACTGTGCCACTAACGGGGAGCTGTACTGTCCGTGTACATTTAGATAGTTTGTTCATTGGATTATATCTAAAGTGGCAGAAATGAGAACACAAGACAGGACGGGCCAGGGCTAGCTGGTTAGGATGCTCATTTCAGTAGATATCTCTGCAACACAATACATAGGCGTCTTTGACATAACGTCGACACTGTAACCTCTTCACAATCTGTTGATAATAAATTTTTTTATAATCGAAACAAAAATTCTGGCCAGATCTTACACATTGCACCTTTAACCTTGACTTTTCTAACTTTTCTTACTCTCATTTCATATGCTCCCGAAGGCACAGTTTGCTTGCCTGTATTGACGCCGCTGCTTCCTTTCGACAGGGGTCACTACAGTAATCTGTCCATCAGTATGAGATGTTAATAAGCCAAGGATAGCACTAATCTCCAGTAAACCCGTTAACATGCTTTGTCAACCTTCTTTTATTAATCTCCTTGTTCAATGAACAATACACCTCCCCATCATCTTTGTCATAGTATTTTTTGACTTTTTGGAGTTAATCAGGACTAGATTGTGATCAGTTTTATTGTTAGTTGTGCAGAGCATCCAGTCTGGCAGTCTGGTCATAATGAGAACTCTCCTGTGTTTGTGTGTTTCTCAGATTGGTAAGACAGGAGCAGAGGGCACAGTGCTGGATGAAGCCAAGATGATCAACAAGTCCCTGTCTTCACTGGGAAATGTCATCTCAGCTCTGGCGGAGGGCTCGGTGAGGCAGTTTGCACTTCCTGGGGGGTGTTTGGTTTTCCAGAGCTAATGGTCCAGTGCTCCCATCATAACAGACATTAATTACAATTTGTTTATGATTAGGATTCCTAGAAAGGAGAATTAAAATTATTTTTAAATGTTCCATTTGGCCATAGGCTGAGGTTCTTGTATATATATTTTAGACAATGAGTGATAATAACGTGTAATCTAAAATGTAAGCTCTGGCTTTAGAAATGATGACATTATATCATACTCTGACAAACACAGTATACCTAAAATTAAATATGGAAATATTCAAGGCTCTGGAAAGAGTACCTATTATGCTTTTGTGCTTTTTCACGTTCCTTTAGTGTGTTATATAATTTTTTGTGCATGTAAAAAGGTCTGCAAAGTTACAAAGTCCATTCCAAAGGGAGTTCCTCTCCCCTACAGAAACACTGCTCCTGAACTACCTGAAACGCCTCACTTGAAGCCCTGCCGTTTCTTCTGTAACGTGGTGATGTCACCAAGTAACATATCTGTAATACCTGCCTAGCGGTTAGTTTGGCACGGCCTCAAACAAAGCTAGTTAGAGCGGAGCAGGAACTGAGTCCAAAGAGTTTGGTTCAGTTGACCAATTCCAACAGTGGGCTAGCTGACCAATCAGAGCAGACTGGGCTTTACGGGAGGGGGGGGGGAGTCGCTCAAACAGAACGTTTCAGACAGAGGGTGCAAATGAGAAAAATAAAGTTTCTTTAGAACATTAAAGCATGTCAACATGTTCTAGTAGAAACCCAAAATACAAGTATGCACCTGAAAATAAGTAGGATAGGTCCTCTTTAAATCTCAGCAGGAACTACACACGTGTCCTGTGGATTTTAATTTGTGTCCTCTGTCAGGGCTATGTACCGTACAGAGACAGTAAGATGACCAGGATCCTGCAGGACTCCCTGGGAGGGAACTGTCGGACCACCATGGTTATCTGCTGCTCACCCTCCGCTTTCAATGATTCTGAGACCAGATCCACACTGCTGTTTGGACAGAGGTACACACACACACACACACACATACATACACATACACATAGCGGGCACTGATACAATCTGTGAACCACACTGCATGGGAATCATTCTGTTGTATCCAACGGCCCATTTGTCCACAATTGGCCTGTTCGTGTGGGAAGCCAGTGAGGGATCATGTTGTTGTTGCTGCACCAGTGAGTACCAGCGATAGGTCACGGCACCTTCAAAAAGGAGGATGAACCACCGTGCTTTTTAAAGACTAGAAGAAGAAGAAAGAAGAAGAAGAAGAAGAAGAAGAAGAAAGGCACTTTATTGATCCCCGAGGGGAAATCAATTTTTGGCTAGCTGGGCAATCTTCCAGTCCAGATTCCAGTCTTATTTTGCTAAGCTAAGCCAACCATCTGATAGCTGTAGCTTCGAATTTAGCATCCAGATGTGAGAGTTGCATTGATCTTCTTATCTAACTATAGGCAATATTCCCAAAATGCCAGACTATTCCTGAAACGCCCTCCTGGAAACGCTTGCTTGCAACCTGTATCAGAGAAACCACATGGTTGTCTGCAGTGAGAGTACTTTTAAATAAGAAATGATTTACATTTGACAGAGCCGCAGTGGTTGGGTATCTCATCTATGACATCTCTCAGTTCACTAACAAAGACCAATAATAGTATGGGTCTGGAATAGTTTATTACATATTGAAGATGGAGGGGAGCAATGATGCTTAAATACTTTTGCTGTGGAAATGGGACGTGCATGAGGCCGGGTCTTTGTTCCCGAACTTCATTATAAAACTTCATTGATCTGAATGGGCCTGTTAATGATACAAAAAAGGCACCATCTGTAGGGAAAACAAAGCCTGTCAGTCAGTGTGCTCTGCAATGATGACAGTCTGTCTATACGTGGCTGGGACCGGTGATGTTACCTTCCTGTCTGACCAGGGCAAAGACCATCAAGAACTCAGTGAGTCTGAACGTGGAGCTGACTGCAGAGCAGTGGAAGAAGAAGTTTGAGAAAGAGAAGGAGAAGAACAAGACGCTGAAAACCACCGTCACCTGGCTGGAGACCGAGCTCAACCGCTGGAGGAGCGGTGAGGACCACGCTGTCCAATGACACCTCACATTTTACACGCTACATACTTATGCTGCATTATGACATTCAAACAGAGGCAGATGAGCTTGAAGGGAGCATATAACTATTACTAAGAATAGCTTTTTTTCTAGTGTTACAAATTTTCACAAAAAGTCTCCATCCTGATATATAGTCACTGATATTTGGGATACACTTTAAGAATAATTGAGGATAATTTGGCCTACTTGTTCATAGCATACATGTTTCTCAGCTGCTGTCCGAGCTTATTTCTCTAGTGTATTTCCCAACCGAGGAAGAAAAATATGTCCAGAAATATAGATGTTTAAAGGGACTGTTTGTAACTTTTTACACGCATAAATCTACCGGGTCGGTTTCCCATGTGCGTTCGCGTGTGGCTACGCTGTTCAGACCGCTCCTCTGCCTGCTTGCCTTCACTCACACAACGCGCGCGTTCTCGCTCCACCTCACGTTCATGCGCGCACACTACACACTGCAGAAGACTTCGTAGCTCTGAGAATATCTAGTAAATGTACAGTGGAAGTTTGTGCAGAAATAACTGCTGCAGCTCCTCCAGACCAACAGAGGTTTTCAGTGTCTTGTGAAGTGACGGGGCTCCGCAGCGAGAAACATCATCGCCTCCGACCGGGTGCCGGTGTCTCCCTTCGACACCCGGTCAGAGACGATAACGTTTCTCTCAGGAAAAGCCAACACTAGGATCAGCATTGATTCATGGAGAGACCTTCGTCTGGTCAGCTAACATTACTGCCAAGCAGGTGAAATATTGAGTGATATTGTGGTTTTAGCTGACGTGTGTCGCCTCACTGTTTTGAGCGATGCTCGTTCATGTCTATGTAGAGCGAGCAAGCGCAACCCCGACGCTGACTTTCGTTGATTTAACGGCCACAGGTGTCGCTGTTAACAAGCATTTCTGATTCTTACAAACAGTCCCTTTAAAAGGTACAATCTTCCATTTGCTAATAAAGATGATCATTACTTTGGTTTATAATGGTTTGGATGAGATGAAAAGAAGCAACCAAAAACAAAAACTTTTTGAAGTTCCATCACTTAGTCACGCTCCAAAGAGCTGAATCACACATTGATCCTATTTTGGGCTTTAAAAGGACGTGCCTTAAGAAAGAATCCTTTGTTTCCATATTAACAAAATCTGGTCTAGCTCTCTTGAAAAAACAGGTCTTCCTCTTAAAACAATAGTTTGATTGAGGGAGCGACAGATGAGGGAGGGGGGACTCATCACAGACCCCCCCACACAGACTGGAGCTGATGTCCCCTTTTCTGTTGCCCCCTGCAGGAGAGAGCGTGCCAGTGGAGGATCAGTTTGATAAAGAGAAGGCCAAAGCAGATGTCCAGGCCCTGGACGGTGCGCCCAACAACGATAAGACGGCACCAACACCTGCCCTCAGCACCCTCCCTGGGGTCCAACTCACAGGGGCAGAAAAAGAGAAGTACGGGGCAGACATGGCCAAGCTTTACAAAGAGATGGATGACAAGGTGAGGAAAAGTGTTGGAGGAAGTGTTCATACAACCTCTTTTATTGCACAACGCTTGTGGTGGACACACACACCAAGCATTTCATGTAGCAGTGTGTTGACACACTGGAGCGTTCACGCCTGTAGCGTGGTTTCATTGATCAAGTCAGAAACATGTTATTGATCTCAGGTGGTAACATCTAATCACACTGAGACCACCTGAGAGATTAAATCTGGGGTAGGTAGTTTATTTTTGGCGTCTCTTCGGTAAAAGCATGATTCAACAGTGGAATATCCTGCAGGAAAAGTTGCTATTCCAGCATTGGCAACAAGCGCCTACACTGCAAAGACACACCTGAATATCCTGTGATGTTTGTTTTAAAAAACACATTTATCATAACTGTTGAAGGCCACTGGAAACGCCATCATATTAAAGGGGCTGTACGACCATTTTTAACGTCAAAGTCAATTTAAAATGTCAACAACATAACTGTTGGATGTTTTGCCATGTTTATGTGCTCTAAATGTTCACACTTTTACGTCCTGCGTCTGTGAGTGTCAGACTGGTTAACTCATCACACAGATCTGCACAAACTTATATATACACACACAAACCGGGGGGCCTGTTTTTCCTGTCCTTTCTAATTACACAGCTGATATCCAGACACCCACTATGTCTGGACGTAGGTTGCACACGCTGTACAAAATACAGTGGACACCCATGTTTACATGTTGCGCAGACCCTCATGGGTCCACAGTAGTAGGCGGGCGGCATTGCGTGCAGAGCAGCTCCCCACTGCATCCCAAAACCAAACCCACCCTTCCTAATCAAGCTGATGTTTACATGGAACGCTGGGAAACAAAAGTTTGAATGCAGGATTTACAGTATGATTGTAAATAGTTTTACTTTACTGCGTTGTCCCACTTGTTATTGCCTTCTAACAGAGGCTGTATTAAACTGTTGCCACGTTCATTTCAGTTCATTTGATTATCACACAAACAAACGCAAACAATGCTTATGTATGTAGAAGGGCTGTCAATCAATGAATATACTTAGTCGTGATTAATCGCATGATTGTCCATAGTTAATAACGATTAATCACAAATTAATCACACATTTCTGTTCAAAATGTACCTTAAAGGGAGATTTGTCGAGTATTTAATACTCTCATCAACATGGGAGTGGGTAAATATGCTGCTTTATGCAAATGTATGTATATTTTTATTATTGGAAATCAATTAACAACACAAAACAATGACAAATATTGTCCAGAAACCCTCACAGGTACTGCATTTAGCATAAAAAATATGCTCAAATCATAACATGGCAAACTGCAGCCCACCAGGCAACAACAGCTGTCAGTGTGTCAGTGTGCTGACTTGACTATGACTTGCCCCAAACTGCATGTGATTATCATAAAATGGGCATGTCTGTAAAGGGGAGACTCGTGGGTACCCATAGAACCCATTTTCATTCACTTATCCTGAGGTCAGAGGTCAAGGGACCCCTTTGAAAATGGCCATGCCAGTTTTTCCTCGCCAAAATTTAGCGTAACCTCGTAGCACTATTTAACCTCTTTTGCGACAAGCTAGTATGACATGGTTGGTACCAATGGATTCCTTAGGTTTTCTAGTTTCATATGATGCCCTTTGACAGCCCTAGTGATTTGATAATTTGGTCCTACATTACGTGTAGTATCTCTTTTGGTCTGCAGATGGCGTGATTGGCTGCTGTTCAGTATTGCCTGTAGTTGTAGTGGAAACAAATGAGTGATGAATTGTATTCGTCTTTTCCTGTCTCCTCTCCACCGTCCTTCCCCTCCTCCAGGACGAGGAGATCAACCAGTTGTCTCAGTTGATGGAGACCCTGAAGCAACAGATGTTGGACCAGGAGGAGGTGACACAACTCCCCCCTTCCTCTCCCCTCCCCTCCCTTCCCAACACGGCTAACAGCCGTTCCTGTTAGCACAAACCCAGCCTGACAGCTCATAGCAGACCATTAGTAGCCCTGCAGGAGAGGTCAGACTGTAGCTGACCTGTAGAAAGCAACATTGGAGCCTTACAGATTGAACACATGAGGGTTTATTTAGCTGTATTCTAAAGTATTTAGTAGATCCTGTTATGAACTTTACTCCCCTTTAACCCCCTTCCCTTCCTAGGCTGAGCATCACTTTCTTATCCTCCCTCCCTATCTTCACCGGTAGCTCTTAGCCTCCTCCAGCAATGACCACGAAACCCTGCAGACAGAACTAAACCGGATTCTGTCGGAGAACGAAGCCTCCAAGGAGGAGGTGAAGGAGGTGCTGCAGGCCCTGGAGGAGCTGGCTCTCAACTACGACCAGAAGAGTCAAGAAGTCGAGGACAAAGCACTAGAGTTCGAGGCTCTCAGCGACGAGCTGAACGAGAAATCGGTACTTTTTTTATTTCATCTGAATCCATTCGAAATTATTATTACCTTTGTAAGGCGTGTATTTATTTATTTTATCATCCACCATCAGAGCTCCTTGGCCTCCATTGACATTGAACTCCAGAAGCTGAAGGAGATGACCAACCACCAGAAGAAGAGGGTCACTGAGATGATGTCATCATTACTCAAAGACCTGGCTGAGATAGGCATCGCCGTGGGAAGCAACGACGTTAAGGTTACCAGCGCGGTGATGTTTCAAATTCAGAAATATACTAGAAGCTAAGAATAAATTGACATGTTGGCAGAGCAAAAGTGGCCTGTTGAAACAAAAATGACATGCTGATTTCAGTGACATTACCGTAGCAATCTCGGAACGGTCTGATGACCTCTGGGGGCAGCGGACAATATTTCTGGGGTAGCCAATGGCCGGATTGTTTCACAAATAGCCAGTTTACACTCAATTTAAAACCACAACAAAATATAGAACTATATTATCATCAGATGATAGCCGATGGGTTCAGAGCCTGCATTTCAGCCAATGTGTTCCGCCTCTTTAAATCTCCACACGGACTGTTTACCTGCATGCAACCAAAGCCTGCTCAAACCTGATTGGTCGACACTACTCGGAAATGGAAACCAGATTCCGATACCAAATCTTGCCTCCAGATTCTGCATTCATATGCAGATATCTGTTTATAGAGATTAATACCATAGTAGCTGAAACATCCACTGCCTGCATCACGTGTCCTTTGGGCTACATGTTTCCAGTTTATTGTCTTTGTTTGCATCATATTCCTCTAATGTCAAATCGTATGCCCTTTGATCTGCTCATTTTCATTCCATTCATCATCACCAAGTATCCAGGCAATACTTGCTCAAATTAGCGATGGATTTGTGTTGGGCTGCAGCAAATATTTATTTGGAAAATGGTGGAAAATGGCCCTTAACAATTTTCCCGACGGTTCCTTCAGACCCAAAAATATTCAATTTACTATCACAGATAACAAGAAAATGCACAAAATCCTCACAATGAAGATGTTGAAACCAGATGATGATTTGCCAGAAATGACAAAGTAGTTGTCGATAAATATTCTGTCGATCGACTTATCGCTGAATTGATTTCAGCTCCATGATTAATTATGTCATTTGTTTAGTAATTGTTAAGTCTATAAGATTATAACTACTATAAGTAAATGTGCAGTTTGGTTTCTGTAGATGGGGCTCTCCATATATTTAGCTGTAATAGTTAGTCAGTGGTTCTCTGTGAATCATTGATAGAAATATGCAAAAAAAAAAGACATTCACTTGAAAGAAAATGTTACTTATAGCTATGCAGACAAAATGACAAAAGGCCTAATTACTATGTTTCCCGACCTCAGCAACAAGAGAGCAGCGGCCTCATCGATGAAGAGTTCACTATGGCCCGTCTCTACATCAGTAAGATGAAGTCAGAGGTGAAGACGATGGTGAAGCGCAGCAAACTGCTGGAGAGCACCCAGGCCGTGAGCACCCAGAAGATGGACGAGACGGAGACGGAGCTGATCGCCTGCCAGCTCCGTGTCTCCCAGGTAACCGCTGCTGCTTACCACCTCTGCTGTCATGGATACTGTCACCATAGTGACAAATGTGGCGGTTAATTAAAATGGCAGATCATGTGGTTATCAATCAAACAGCAGCTTGACAAGTTGATGGGTTTTTTGCCTATCTATCTATGCATGTCTCTGTTCTGGGGGTTTAAACAGAGCTGCTGTGGAGTTTGTGTGAGTTTTAATCACATGTGACAGTTTATAACCGTTTTCACGTCTTTTTCTTTTTCCTGTTGGTGTTTAGCATGAAGCTAAAATCAAGTCCCTGACAGACAGCCTCCAGAACGTGGAGCAGAAGAAAAGACAGCTGGAGGAAAACGTGGACTCTCTCAATGAGGAAATAGTCCGGGTCAATGCCCAAGGTGAGCATCACTCACTATGTTGTCTTTAAAGCTGCGGTAGGTAACTTTTAGCAAATATGATAAAAAGTTATTTTTATAAAACAGTCACTATATTCTGACAGTAGTGCATGAGACAGATACTCGGTGAACAAAATCATGTTCCTCTGTGTCCTCCTAGTGCTCCTAATGGCATTTGCAAAATTTCACAGCGCCGAGGAAAACAACCAATCAGAGCCGAGCTGTCTCAAAGCAGCTGAAAGTTAAACTTTCTCATTTTACAGCTAAACAGTTCACTCAAATATGTTTTTGAAAAATTTGAGGAGAGAAATAGGCATTACAGTAACAGCATATTAATTCATATTTGATCAGCGTTGTCTAGTTTGACCGTTTGATCGGAATTTGCATTTTCGCGAGCAGTGATTCACAGCTGCTCAGAGACTGCTCAGCTCTGATTGGTTGTTTTCGTTCGGGTGCAGTAGAAACTTGCAAATGCCATTAGGAGCACAAGGGGGAGACAGAGGAACCTGATTTTCTTCACAGATTATCTGTCTCATACACTACCGTGAGGATATAGTGACAGTTTTATAAAAAATAACTTTTTGTCATATTTGCTCAAAGTTACCTACTGCAGCTTTAATGGTCTTCTCGAGCATTTTAAGTTGTGATGTCATGTTGAAAAATTTGTTGTACTTAAATCAATGGACTGAGCCCAAAACAATCTGAACCAGGAAGTTTTTATTTATGTTGGAGTTTTCATGATTCATATTTTTGCTTTATAATATTTATAAAAGAAACATGCTCCACAAATCTTTAAAAATAATCCATTATTGGTGAAGGTAGTATTTCTAACTTTTCTTTTTAAACAAAAGCTGTGTATTTCTATGAAATTTGAAGTCTTTTAATTATAAATAACTATTAGTAAGTAATATATATTTGTTGAAATTATTTTATCGGTGTCATTTTGTCTGACATTTTGAGGATCTTTTTAATGAAAATAGTCATTGGTGGGGTAAAAATCCAGGTGGCTACTTCTAATATTGGTATAATGATTCAACACTAATATAAAAATTATGGACATTGACATCTTCACTTCAACATTTGAACCTTTATTTCACATTTGTGGAGATACATCTAAGCAGATTTGTTCCTTCACTGTAAATTGACATCTCTGCTATTTGATAGATGCTCAAAATACAAAATGATCAGGTGTAAAAAATAAAGTAAAAAAAGAACTAAAACTAAAACCTTTTTGCATTGCTTTCAGTTCTCCTTCCAGAGAAAGTCAAAACCATGGAGAAGCAGAATGAGATCCAGTCTGCCAATGAAGTCAAGGTACTGCATCGCTAAGCTGTCCCATAAGAGGGTGGTCTCAAACTAGAAATTGTGACTAATGGTGTATGCTGCTTGTGTGTCTTCAGGAGACTGTGGAGAAGCAGATCCAGGCTCACAGAGAGACCCATCAGAAACAGATCAGCAGCCTGAGAGACGAGCTGGACGACAAGGAGAAACTCATGACGGAGCTACAGGAGTAAGACAACAACATCACCAAACACTTCTCTCTCTCTAAATGTGATGCAGAGTTACATACTGATACTGTCACCGACGTGTGTGTGTGTAGTCTGAACCAGAAGATCGTGCTGGAGCAGGAGAGGCTGAGGGTGGAGCACGAGAAGCTCAAGGCTGCCGACCAGGAGAAGAGCCGCCAGCTGCAGGAGCTCACGTAATGCCTCTATGTGTAGTTAATGGGCATGGTTTCTCATTATACTACATACATCAAGTAACATCCTTTTTACATTGTGCAGGGTGATGCAGGACAGGCGGGATCAGGCCAAACAGGACCTGAAGGGACTGGAGGAGACTGTGGTCAGTTATCAGCATGTCCATTTAAAGGACCAGTCTGTAGGATTTAGGGGGATCTATTAGCAGATATGGAATATAATATCTATAACTATGATTTCATTAGAAAATGTAAATTCTGCAGTCATTTTGAGTCTCGTAGTTGTTTTGTGTCTCTTTGTAGTTGCTTTGTGTCTCTTTGTAGTTGTTTTGCATCTCTTTGTAGTTGTTTTGTGTCTCTTTGTAGTTGTTTTGCATCTCTTCGTAGTTGTTCTGTGTCTCTTTGCAGTTGTTTTGTGTCTCTTTGTAGTTGTTTTGCATCTCTTTGTAGTTGTTTTGCATCTCTTTGTAGTTGTTTTGTGTCTCTTTGCAGTTGTTTTGCATCTCTTTGTAGTTGTCTCTGTGTTTTTTTGCCCCTTATCATAGCCATTGTTAGTCTCTTCAATGTCCCTTTGTGTCTCTGTGCAGCTGTTTTGGTCTCTTTGTAGTTGTTGTATGTTTCTTTGTAGCTTTTGAGTCTCTCTGTAGTTGTTTTGTATCTCTTTGTAGTTGCTTTGTCTCTCTGTAGTCATTTGTGTCTCTTTGTAGTCATGTTGTGTCTCTTTTGTAGTTGCTCTGTGTCTCTTTGTGGTTGTTTTGCCTCTTTCCATCATCATTGTGAGTCTCTTTGTGTCTCTTTGTGGTTGTTTTGCCTCTTTCCATCATCATTGTGAGTCTCTTTGTGTCTCTTTGCAGATGTTTTGCATCTCTTTGTCGCTCATTGTAGTTGTTGTATGTCTTTTTGTGGTCATTTTGAGTCTCTTCCTGCTTGGTATGTGTCTCATTGTGTGACATTTTGTAGGTGAAGGCCAAGGGGGCCCCTGTCAATTTTGTCCCTCTGGGCCTGTGCCCAGTCGGACCATCCATTATTATGTTCTGAGCTTCTTGCTCTTAATTTAAATAAACTAATGGCATTCTATTCACTACACTTGTGTTTGGGTGGAAGCAGAAATCTCAGGGGAGGATATCTCAAAACCCAGACAAAATCTGCATGTAATTTGGGTGAACCAACCCTTTAATGTCTCCAAACTGTTTGTTTTTTTCTGAACTGTGTTTCCTTGGTGTCTCACAGGCCCGAGAGCTGCAGACACTCCACAACCTCAGGAGGCTTTTTGTCCAAGACTTGGCCACTCGAGTCAAAAAGGTAACAGTATGTACATATCCTCCTGTTCTCCTGAAGCTGCTCATGGTCCGTTATCACTGTAATCATCCTGCTGTGCTCTGGTTTTTGTGTGTGCTTTTATCTCCTATCTAGTGTGATATCGCATGAGCTCTTGTTGCCCACGACCACGACATTTACCTGGAATGAGACAAACGCAGCCATAGCTCGCTCATGCGCCGGCTGCACTCCATTTAATTTGCAACATGATGAAATTTTAATGAATCCAGGGAACACAACAGAAAGTGTCTGCAATAAGTAGGCCATCTGATTCTTCAAAGGTAGCAGCTGTAAATTAGGGACCCGGGCTCTCTGCGTGGCGCTCATCTCCAGCCCTCAGGCTGAGCCTTGATGAGAGAAACAAAGGCAAAACAGGCTTTCCTGGAGGACAGAGGATACGCCATGGTGTTGTACCCATCCCAAAATCTGCCATTTATCATCTCATTTAGCCACAGATGGGATGCTTTGGATTTAAGGGGTTTGGGTTACAGACTTCTTTTTAGACACTGGGTGGGAAGAACTGAATGGGACAAATCAGTTGCACGCAAATAAATAAACGCGTAGGCAAAACATGGATTGAAATCAGTGTACCGTTAAAGCTGTGTGTTGTGCTTCATTAGAACGCTAAGAACTCGGATGGCACAGAAGGCAGCACTGCCCAGAAACAGAAGATCAGCTTCCTGGAAGACAACCTCGAGCAGCTCTCCAAAGCTCACAAGCAGGTAAAAAATATCTACAAACACACAATTACCACAATGCTTCCTCCCATAGAAGTGATTCTTTTCCAGATTTTGTGTCTAAAGGCTACACCCTCTCTGTGTCCCTCTTTGTGTTACCTTTTCCCCTCCCCTCGGTAGCTGCTACGGGACAACGCCGATCTTCGCGGCGAGCTGCCTAAACTGGAGAAGCGCCTGCGGGCCACCGCCGAGCGGGTCAAAGCCCTGGAGGGGGCTCTGAGGGAGGCCAAAGAGAACGCAGCCATCGACCGGAAGCGCTACCAGCAGGAGATGGAGCGCATCAAGGACTCTGCCAAGCCCAAAAACATGGGCAGGAGAGCCTCGATTGGTAGGTTGACACAGAAACACACACACATGTATGGAACTATGTCTTGCACAGGACTGAAAATCCTGAAGTTGTGTAGAATAATAATTTGGAAGTCTAAAAATGTAATTCAATTTCAAATATACATTACGCTTGGGCCAGACTGCCTGCGTGAGCAGTGCGTGACGGCTTCCTCGCTGTACTGATGAGTGTCCCACGCGTGGGTTGTCCACACCGGCAGCGTCTCTGCTGCTGGGCTGCTACATAGAGTTTGCCTTTCATAAAGGCCATTTAATTTCATTATAAATGTCATTTATATTTATTTTAGACGAAGCGTGTGCTCATTTGTAAATGATAGTAGTAATCCACAGTTAAAAAACCCCCGGAGTCGTGCAAGTCACTGCATTTCCTACAGCACTCCTGCAAATATTTCAGAATAAAAGCCTCATGTTAACAAATGAAGGAATTCTGTCCACAGAAAAAAAACGCTTGAGGGCTTTTAGTTCGAAATGAAAGCAGGAAGTGTTGATTTAAAAATAAATCTTTACTTTTTTCATGTCTGTGACATATTCTACAGATATCTAGACATTGAAATTGTAGTAATGTTGCTGATATGATGTCAATATACGATCAAACACTCACTTTAACTGTCTGTTGTTGCTGTGAACCGCGTTGCTCGCGGTAAAAATAGGCGAGACCTCGAATCTCTAGAGGAGATGCAGCTGCTGACGTTCCCTGTGTGGCCCGGCTGTTACACCTTTAAAACTCACTAACTAACATGTCCTACGTCTTTTTTTCCTTTAAACTCAAAGAACTGTGTGTGTACTCTCTGTATGTGACCCACGTTATCTCTCTGTGCCCAACCCAGCCAAGCCCATCAGACCAGGCCAGCTGAACAACCTCATCAAGGCAGCAGGCATCAACAGGTGGGAGAAGAATACACACCGTGTGTGTGTGTGTGTGTGTTCAGTAGCTGCTGGATAGATAGCTGAATAAGTATACTTACTTACTCACTTGTGATTGGCTAAAAAGAGATTTTGTATTTTTATTCTTATCCAGGTAAATGATAATGTACTTTATTTGTCCCCTTGGGGAAATACATTTTTTCATTCTGTTCTTATATTTCTTGATTAACACACACACACACACACACACACACAGGCTCATGCATCAAGGTGGAGAGATGTCAGAGTGATGGATCGCCGCAGCACAGCGCCCCGAGCAGATAGCTCCTGCTCCTCGACAGTACCCAGGAGGTGAACTGACACCCTTTTCCAGCTACCGGTCCACACTCCGTACCCGGTCTGTGCGGGACTTGAGCCGACTACCCTTTGGTTCCCAAGCCAAGTCCCTATGGACTGAGCCACTGCCACCCAAGACATCCAAAAAGATATCATGTAAATTCCTTTCCATTCTTTTTCTTTCCTGGTTTCCCCTACACCTGTGGAGCACAGTCACCCCAACAACTAGCCAAAGCTCCAGACCCAGAGAAGTTTTCAATCCAAAATATTGAACTTTTACCTGGAACCACTGCACCATTCTTCCATCATCAAAGTCTGTATATACTGTATATAAGTATGGCATGTACAGTGCAGTCCTTCATGAAACCAAACCACATTAGTGCCTTGCAAAATCAACATATAATGCAACATGTTGACAGCAATTTACTAAGATATTAGCCTAAACTATCAGACGTTGATGGATCCCTGAACATCAGAAGACGATACTGTCATGGTGTACAGAAAAGAGAAAGGTCCTGTTTCTCAGGGATTTCTTTGGTTTTAGCACAATAGATTTTTTTAACCGTACGTGTTTATAAACACCAGAACCTGTGCAGATGATTGTAATAATCTGTCTTAACCATCCAAAAGTGTATTTAACCACATATCAGTGGTTCAAAATGATGCTGAATGATGATGAATTTTTTGCAAGGTGAGTAAGAACTGAGAATTATCTGAACATCTCACTTCCATACACCTATAAAATAAGTGTATGCATGCTCTGCCTTATTTTTTGTCTGACTGGATCACTGTTGTTATTAACGTTGAGTGCTTGAAACTATCTCAGAAAGCCATTAGCTCCTCAGCTTCCCAGAGAGGATTTGACTCGGCAACAGCGCTCTTGTCTTTGGGCTCAGGACAGGAAGAGTGCTGGGAGTGGGTAGATAGATAAAGATGTGATGTATGCCTGATAGCTGCAGGCAAGAGCTCACTTATGTTAACTTTGTTTGGTAAAACATGAATTATGTTTTGTTTTTAATGTAGCTAATGCATCCAGACTGAATTTCCAGGAGGAAAGTGGATGATTGATACTTACCCTGTAACACTCTGGAGCCTTATTAGCACTCCTGACAAGTCATCCGTTTATTATTGTACAGAATATAAAGTTAAGGCTTCTAAAGAAAAAATGACGTAACTCAAACCTTCTGAATAAATCAAATGTTTCTGTCCCTCGAACTAAAGGCACCATTAAATGTTTTGCTGAAATTTTCAAATGCGTATTATTATGCTATTCACTTTTAATATTGATGACTTAAAGGGAAAATTCGCCATCTTTTATGGATGTCCAATCAATTAAGCAATAAATCCCTCAGCAAGTGCTTTATTGACCCAGAAAGCGGCGTTCTCCTGCTCGAGCCGTGCCGGCAGTGCCTACATGTACCAGGATGCATTGCACGCCAGCTTCTGATGCCCCCGCCGGCCATATCCTCTTGCACGGCTAAAGCAGCAGCAGCCTCGGCCGTATACTCTGGCTGGAATAAATACGGCTGAATATCCGAGTCAGCCAAAACGATGTAAAATATATCCTCGTCCACAACATCCTTAACCTTTATTGTATTCGTCATACATACAGGTACATACATGCAATTTGACCTCTGCATTTAACCCATCTGAAGGAGCAGTGGGCTGCTGTAGAGCGCTCAGAGTGCAACTCGTGGTCCAGCGTCTCGCTCAAAGACACTTCGACATGCAGATAGGAGGAACCGGAGATTGACCCGCAAACCTTGCGCTTAAAGGATCCTCTGCACTGATATTCTGGGATGCCATTTTCGTTGTTAGAAAAGTAGCTAGTTTGCAATACAAGCGAAGAGAACACAGAAGTTCTATTTTTGAGTGGCGTCTAGAGCACGACAGTGCGGTGGTTAGCACGGCCGCCTCACAGCAAGAGGGTCGTAGGTTCAAACCCGGCTTGTTTCCTTCTGAGTGATTGTTCTCCCCGTGTTAGCGTGGGTTTTCTCCGGGTTCTCCGGCTTCCGCTTCCTCCCACAGTCCAAAGACATGCAGGTTAGGTTAATTCTCGACTCTAAATTGGCCGTAAGTGTGAATGGCTGTCTGGCGACGTGTCCAGGGCGCCTTCGCCCAATGTCAGCTGGGATCGGCTCCATTCCCCTCCGATTGACCCTGAGTAGAATAAGCGGTTACAGATAATGGATGGATGGATCTAGAGCACGGCGGCCCCTGGCTACACAGAGAGATACAAGCTGAAACAGCCTGTAGTTTCTTCCGAGTATCCAACCACGTCACTGTCACGTCAAATGATGGCGCTGGATGCAGGAAGAACAACAGGTTTTGCAGCAGCTTCCTGGGTCAATATAGCAGCACTGAGGAATTTATTGCTTCAATCGACTACATTTACCATCAACAATGGTTGGACATCCACATAAAAGGTCCTGAATATTCCCTTCAATGTTGAAAAGTCATTGAAACAATTGTATAAGTGCCTGTGCAGTTTGTCCAGGTTATAACATCACCATAGTATAGCTTTGGACCTTATTAAACCTTATTGTGGATCATTTATTTGCCTATCATGAGAGGATTTGAATAGAGTCAGACAGCTGTTTTTTTTCCACATCAATATAAGATTATGGGTCTTAAGTATTGTCCAAAGAAGCACTGCATGCCAAACACAAGTTTTAGCTTCTACAGTATGCACTGTTTATTTGAATGAAAATGTATGAATTCTCTATGATATGTTTAATTTTGATTATTTTTATATCCCAAAAGATTCACATTATCAGTCCTTAAAACCTCAAAACAAAATACTGAAATCAGCACTGCTCATGTGTGTGTCACTTCCCTCCTCACACCAACAGAGTGTGCTTTTATACAAATATGCTAACACACAATGAAAAGCGATGTGATTAAATCACAGTGCAGACGCTCATACATTATTCTGCAATAATGTAAACTTGGACTTTTATTGCCTGAGGCTAATTCCAGTCCCTCTTATAGTCTGAGAGAGATTATAAACCAGAAGACTCGCTGTGTTCCTGGATCATCTGAGCACTAAATCATTCATGATCCTGCTGGATGGTGAAACTCTCTGCTGGCGTTGCTAGATAGAGGAGCTCTGCTGATGAGAGGAGGGAGCATCTTTTACATGTTTATCCTACACATTTTAATGATTTTAAAAATAGGATAATGAAAACCAAAGGAGCCATGAGGAGGTGCAGAAGTCTAGTTTTCTCTCAGAACACTTGAATTACAAAATGATGAAAGGTTATTATGGGATTTTTGCCCAATGATGCCAAAAATATACTCCCTACTGAAGCTTTAAAGGTCCCATATTGTCAAAAGTGAGATTTTCATGTCTCTTATATTATAAAGCAGGTTTAAGTGATATATAAATACTGTGAAAGTATCAAAACACTCAATCCATGGAGAAATACACACAGCCCGTATTCTGAAACTCTTCATTTGAAACAGGCTGTTAGGATTTCTGTCCATTTGTGATGTCACGTATCTACAATATTTAGACCATTTCACAGTTTTAAACGTAAATATACTAAATGTGTCCCAGTTTATTTCCTGTTGCAGTGTATATGAATGACATCAGCTGACAGGATGTAAACATGGACCCGAGCTGTTTCCTAGCAACGCAATTCCATTGAAATGCGCTAAAACGGAGCGTTTCAGACAGAAGGTGAATACAGGTATATTCAGACAGACCATATGAGACAAATAATGTGTTTTATGAACATTAATGCATGTAAATATGTTCTAGTAGAAACCCAAAATACAAACATGAACCTGAAAATGAGCACGATATGGGACCTTTAAGAGAAAGTGACATTTAAACAGGGGATCCCCTGGAACTCCCGTCAAAACCCCCTGGGTGTCCGCGGACCACAGGTTGGGAACCCCGGACAGACAGTGAGGTGTTGATCCCGGAGGGGGGCAGGCCGGCCGCGGGGATCTGGACGCCGTCTATCAGCGCTGACAGACGGGCGTCTGCTGGGTTAAAGACCACAACTGAGTCAAGCTGATCGGAAACACACCGACTAGAACCGGATGCTACTGGAATCTGCCTTCAAAATAAAAGTGCAAAAATAAGATAACACTGTATTTGACAATGGCAACACTTAATCACATTATGGAGACAAACCCTGCACTGGTATAGCTTTAAAATGTATTATAGTCAAAGCTCTAGACACATTTTAAGTCACCAGGCACGTGTATTTAGACTCAGTTTGCGGGCAATATTCAAAAATGTTTTGTGACAGGGAGTCACAGTACGCCTCTGTACTGAAATGCACCTGTATGACAGGAACAAGTGTCATTTAGTTAATAACACACTTGTAAAAAATGGCATCATGGTAAAGCACTGCAACTTAGCACTCAACACTAGCACTCAGTCAGGAGTGTGGCTGGCAGAAAACGAAGGTATGCATGCATCAACACGGAGATCACGACCTGTGCTTTTGGTCTGCATACATCTGCAGACCAGCAGCCAGTAAAGCAGCAAAACACCCTGAAAGACTCGGACTGCTTTTGTACCCTGTGCTTCATTCAAAACAGATGTGGCCGAGCAGCATCACTCCAACATGTGCTGAATTACTGAATTACAATATGCTGAAAGGTTATTACGTTTTTTTTTTCACAATGATGCCAAAAATATTCTGCCTACTGCAGCTTTAAATGCACTTTAATACAGTAGCCTATTGGGGAAAATAATGACCAAAGTGTCATCCTAAAATAACATAATTGAAAAGAAATAAATTTAATTGTCAAATTTAATTAATCAAATATACCTGAACCCTTCAAACGTTTCCATTACATACCAACAAATTTAGGACATCGAGCTTGTTCTGTACATTGTCCAGCCAAGAAAAAAAACTATTTTGTCGTTGCCTTGTGTTTAAAACTATTTTTAGGAAATGACAAGAAATTAAATCAGATAACGCGTGTCGTGTGCATTCTGATCCAATGCCACACAGTTAAGAAACAAGAACACATTTATAGTGAACTGACAACCAAACTAAGTAATACACTAATACACAGCTATTTTTGTATTTTATTATTTATTTCCAGATGCTTTGCTTTAAAGGGACTGTTTGTAAATTTTTAAACGTATAAATCTACCGGGTCGGTTTCCCATGCGCGCTCGCATGTGGCCGGAGTCTCTGCTCCGCTGCCTGCTTGCCTTCATTCACACACCGAGCGCGTTCTCCCTGTCTCGCTCCACCTCTACACATGCATACACGCATACTCCACACTGCAGAAGAGTTAGTTTAGCTCTGAGAATATCTAGTGAATGTAGAGTGGACGTTTGTGCAGAAATAAATGCTGCAGCTCCTCCAGACCAACAGAGGTTTTCCGTGTCTTGTGAAGTGATGGGGCTCCGCAGCGAGTTACATCGGGTACCGGAGGGAGACACCGGCACCCGGTCGGAGACGATAACGTTTCTCTTCCTGCTTCAGCCCCGGAGGCTGAAGCAGGAAAAGCCAACACTAGGATCAGCAGTGATTCATGGAGAAACCTTCGTCTGGTCAGCTAACATTACTGCCAAGCAGGTGAAACATAGAGTGATATTGTGGTTTTAGCTGACATGTGTCGCCTCACTGTTTTGAGAGATGCTCGTTCATGTCTATTTAGAGCGAGCAAGCGCGAGCCCGACGCTGACTTTCGTTGACTTAACGGCCACAGGTGTCGCTGTTAACAAGCAATTCTGAAAGTTACAAATAGTCCCTTTAATCCCAAATCCACAGATATCAAACACATGCAAGCCAACTTTACTTTGAAGGATGTGACCGGAAATGTGTCGTGTAGCCGCAGCGTCCATTGACCATGTGCAGAGAGGCGGGGGATTGAACAGAGAGCGACTGACTGGAGGTCTGGAGGTCTGCTGCTGCTGCGGAGTAATAAAGTCTGGAGCCTCCGTCAGTGAAATAGGTGGGAAAAGTTGCTGCTAACTAGCTGTACGGTGGACGCAGAACACGGAGACTCAACACTGGAGCTCTTAAAGGTCAGTAGAATTGAGTTACGTGTGTGTGGGGGTCTGTTGTTCCCCTCGGTCGGCCGGTCAGCGAGCTGCTTCTGTCGGACCACTTTGTTGCTATGCACGCTGCGGCGGAGCTGAGAGGCTCCAGGCAACCTGCGGTGCTTTCTGTCCGAGAATGAAGCCTCTGGAAACGGTCACATAAACGACTCCCACCGGTAATATATAACCCATATATGAACATTTTTTTTTTTTTCTTTTAGCTCAGGTTTGTTTTAGCTGATACCTTCCACGTGATAGCATCAGTCTGTGTGACACTCAACCCTGGTGAGCTGGTTTTCTCAGCGGTGTGTTTGGCTTGTTTGTATCCGCTCAGGGGGCGCGTTCTCCGGCAAGGCACGTCGCTGCCCTGCCCCTCGCTTCTGGAAGTCCTTGGTGATGTCGAGTTCGAGTCCTTTGTTATGATTGCACATGGATTAAACTCCCTTTGTGTTGTATTTCTGCGGTCTGTGTGGGGGGCTTGAAGGGGACCCTGCCACCCCCCACCTATGCACCCCCAATCCCTCACCACCACCACCACCACCCTGCACGGTTTATACACCCAAGCATGCTTGTTTTCAGGGCTTTTTTCAGTGCATACTTGCAAAAAGAGCTGTTTTCATGCAATGCATGTCCATATGCAGCAGATAACCCGCATAGATTGAGTGAACATGCTGCAGCAGCACATGTTGTTGGAGTGATGCTGCTCGGCCACATCTGTTTTGAATGAAGCACATGCAGGGGACAAAGAGTAGTCCGAGTCTTTCAGGGTGTTTTGCTGCTTCAGTGGCTGCTGGTCTGCAGATGTATGCAGAAGACAAAAGCACAGGTCGTGATCTCCGTGTTGATGCATGCATACCTTCGTTTTCTGCCAGCCACACTCCTGACTGAGTGCTAGTATTGAGTGCTAAGTTGCAGTCCTTTTTTACCATGATGTCATTTTTTTTTTCACAAGTGTGTTATTAACTAAATGACACTTGTTCCTGTCATACAGGTGCATTTCAGTACAGTGGCGTGTAAGTGAAGTGGCTCAAATGTTGTTTTATTAAAGCTGCAGTAGGCAGAATGTTTTTGGCATCAAAATATCCATTATAACCTTTAAGCATATTATAATGCAAGTAGTCTGAGAGAAAACTAGACTTCTGCACCTCATGGCTCTGTTTTCAGACTTTAAAAAAATCTAGCTTGTGACAGGAGACTTTGTCCAATCACAGGTCATTTCAGAGAGAGAGAGCATTCCTATTGGCTGTTCATTCAACGGAGGCAGCTGTCAGTCACTCGCAAACTCCGATCAAACGGTCAAACTAGGCAGCACTGATCAAATATGAGTCAATATTCTGTTACTGTAATGCCTGTTTCTTGTGTAAAATGTTTTCAGAAACATCTTTTAGTGTACTGTTTAGCTGTAAAATGATAATATTTGCTCCGGCTGGTGGGCGGTGCTTGATATTTCCTCAACAGATCTCAACACGGTCGCCGGGTCACAAACTTTCTCATTTTACAGCTAATCAGTACACTACAAGATGTTTCTGAAAACATTTGAGGAGCGAAATAGGCAATACAGTAACAGAATATTGATTCATATTTGATCATTGCTGCCTAGTTTGACCATTTGATCGGAGTTCGTGAGTGATTGACAGCTGCTCAGAGACGACAAGGCTCCAGCTCGGCTCTGATTGGTTGTTTTCCTCCGGTCTGTGAAATCTTGCAGATGCCATTAGGAGCTCCGGAGGACACAGGCACATAATTTTTTTCAGATTACCTGTCTCATGCACTACTGTCAGGATATAGTGACCGTTTTATAAAAATAACTTTTTTTAATCATATTTGCTGCTTTATTTATACCACAGAAGTCACCAGTACATTTTTTCCAAGGGAACCACTTCTGTCATCAGAAATTGTTGTTATTCGTTGCGTTTTTTTTTATAGAATTACACATCTGTCTACAGATAAAATAGCATCACATCTGGAAACAACATCAGCACCAAAATCTACATAAGCAATGTCATGAAAGATCAGAGGAAGTATTGTAGTTTTAAAAAGCTGTTAAATTAATTTAAAGGGACAGTGTGTAGGATTTGGCGACAAATATTGGTGTGGTTGCAGATTGCAACCAACTAAGTACCCCTCCGCTCACTCCCCCCTCTCCAAGACTGCTGTAACGTGAGCCACCGAGTGCAAAACCGTGGTGACGCCATTGGCCTTGCTCAGAGGCCATCCTTACCATAATAACACCACTTTAGGAGCAACGTCAGTCAGACGGCGGCTGGCGGTACCACGGTTTAGCACTCTGTGGCTCACGTTAGCGCAGTTTCACAAGCGTGTTGGAAAACTACGGTGGCATTCAGGTAACGTAAGAACGCGAAAGGCTCTCTCTAGAGCCAGTGTTTGGTTTGTCCGTTCTGGGCTACTGTAGAAACATGGCGGAGCAACATGGCGGACTCTGTGAAGAGGACCCGCCATCCCTGTGTAGATATGAAGGGCTCATTCTAAGCTAATGAAAACACAACGATTCTTAATTTCAGGTGATTATACACTGAATATTATATTCAATTTCTGCTAATAGATCCCCTGAAATGTTACACGCTGTTCCTTTAAGCCTTTAATAGTTATGTTAGAGGGATAATCTCTGGCTACAACAGCATGAAGTACATCCTGATCAAACATAGCTATCATAAGGCATACTGTTATTGTCACACTGGGCCTCATTTTTGAAAACTACTGATTGATTCCTAAATGGTAAAAAAAAAAGGGACAATGTGGCTTTGTTCAATATATAGACAGATGGACAATAGTTCAGTCACTGCTGTGCCAACCTGTTTCTAAACATGAGCAGCATCCTTTGAACCTCCGCAGAGCAACTAGTTGGCCAGCGCACTCCTCCGAGACTTCACTTTACTCTGACACCATGCGGTGATTCCATTGCTGCATGTTTACTCCCTCGTGTCCTCTGGCAGAACTCTGAGACACCACAGCAGTTGAGAAAGAGAGGGGGGGGAGTGGAGTTGTAAATTTCTTGCCGTATTGTGCCTGAGGAGCCCGTTTTAATTTATGGTTAACAGTAAGTTTTAGTGTAGTGACTCAGTTGTGGGCCTCTGCAGAGGTGAGTGATGTCATGCTTGATCTCCAGCCAGCTTTCTGTTCTGTCTACTTTTTAAGGTTTCTCATGGTTTTGATGTGCCTCCAGAAAGACAATGAAAGTTACTCTGCATCTGATCACTTCATTTTCATGTGCTTGCTTTTTCTGGCTTGCCAGTTTAGCAACCAGCTCTTTGACATTGTGTGGGAAGTGGTTTTGGTTGTACTGGTGTATATTTGGGAGACTTAAAGGGGATGTAAGAATCAGAATTTGCTTGTTAACAGTAACGCCTGTCACTGTCAACGACAGTCAGCGTCCTGGTGCTCGCACTACCGACACACACAAGACTGAACGTGATTGACAGGCATCAAATTAATTAACGTTAGCCAGCTAAAAGCACAATATCACTATAGAATTCACCTGCTTGGCAGTAATGTTAGCTGACCAAACGAAGGTCCCTCCATGAATCGATGTTGATCCTAGCGTTAACTTTCCCTGCTTCAGCCTCCCGACCGTGGTCAGAAGGCACAGGGGAGACGCCGTAGTTTTGGTATCCTGGGCCGGAGACGATAACGTTTCCTGCTCCGGAGTTAACCCCCGTCACTCCACTCAGCAGCAGGGAAACAAGACACGGGAAACCTCTGTTGGTCTGGTGGCGGTGCAGCATTTATTTCTGCACAAACTGTAACTTTCACTGAACATTCACTTGATATTCTCAAAGCTAAACTAACTCTCTTCTGCTCTGCTGCTCGCTCGTTTTCTCCGGTCTCTCTCTCTTGCCTCACCACTCACTTCCCACGTGCACACACACTACCACAACACTAGTTTTACCCCGACGTCGGTCACATTCCTGTTTTGCATGACGGCTTCACTAGTTTTGTTTTTTTGTGCTTCCGTGGAGTTTGTGTTGGAGTCTGAGTTGTGGTGGGGGCTGGTCATTTGTTGGCATTAGCGGACTCCATTTCTAACCGAACGTTAGCTATGCTTGCATACTGTTAGCTCTGTAGAGGAGCTGAAAATAAAGGCACTCGCGAGCGCGCATGACGTCACATCCGTTGGATTTTCCCAGAAAAACGGGCCCGGGTTCTTCCCATTAAAAGCAGTCTACAGGCAGATAGATGAAACCCAGAAAGTTGCGGAGGGATTTTTTAGGTTAGGTTACAACCTGTTCACAAATTGGCAATAAAAAACAATCAAAACATGTTTATACTAGGGCTGTCAATTGATTCAAATATTAAATCGCGATTAATGTCCATAGTTAATCGCAAATTAAGCACACATTTTTATCTCTTCAAAATGCACCTTAAAGGGAGATTTGTCAAGTATTTAATACTCTTCTCAACATGGGAGTGGACAAATATGCTGCTTCATGCAAATGTATGTATATATTTATTACTGGAAATCAATTAACAACACAAAACAATGACAAATATTGTCCAGAAACCCTCACAGGTACTGCATTTAGCATAAAAAATATGCTCAAATCATAACATGGCAAACTGCAGCCCAACAGGCAACAACAGCTGTCAACAGATGTCAGTGTGTCAGTGTGCTGACTTGACTATGACTTGCCCCAAACTGCATGTGATTATCATAAAGTAGGCATGTCTGTAAAGGGGAGACTCGTGGGTACCCATAGAACCCATTTTCATTCACATATCTGGAGGTCAGAGGTCAAGGGACCCCTTTGAAAATGGCCATGCCAGTTTTTCCTCACCAAAATATAGTGTAAGTTTGTAGCGTTATTTAGCCACTATTGCCACAAGCTAGTATGACATGGTCATATGATGCCAGTATCTTTAATACTGAGCCTGTTACAACCTAAAAATCACTTTGACAGCCCTAGTTTATACGTGTAAAAACTTACATACAGTCCATTTTAATCTTTTGGATAAGTGTCTCCAACTTCAGATGCTAATGGAATGAAGAGGACAGTTGCTGGTAATCCAATAGATAAAGTTATCTTTGGACAAACTAACAGCGTGACATTCTCACACTCTCCGCCACCGTCATGTTACAGGTTTTTATCCTTTATCTGAGAATGCAGCAGCTCTGTGAAATCAGTGTGAGGCGGAGGTCAGGACGGTGGCTGCTGTCATGCATCATCAGTGATAGTACCGTAATCATGTGCGTGACTCCAAGCTCTGACAGACTCCTGACTCCGTCTCTGGCACCTCTGGTGATGGTGTGAACTATAGGTTGTGTGTGTGTGTGTGGCGTTAGAGGCGGGGTTACATGAGGATGTGTGATTCTGATACACACACTTTAAAACAGACAGTGACTGTTCTTTGAGAGACACTCATTCATAAAGGCTTGGATGTGTGTGTGTGTTGACATCATGGCTGAAGCTTGTATTGGGACAGGCCTGGACCGAGCTGCTGCTGCTGCTGCTGGCATGATGCAACACTGTGTGTGTGTGTGCGCTTCATGGTGTTGAAACAGATAAAACAGAATCTGTTTAAGCCCGTTATGAACATGCAGCTCATCTCTCATGGGCTCCCACTCCGGCCCAGACGGCTCTCACCACCGTAAATCTATTCTGGGTGAGTCTGAGCTTCAGAGCGTGTGTGTACATATTCCTTTACATAAGGATGGGCCCCCTTATAGATTCAGCGGCGTGTTCTCACGCCTCCCTAAAAGCACCTGCTTTTACCGCCTGCACTTCCAGGATGTCAGTCCACGGCGGCTGCTATTTCAGGGAGGAAGAGGGAGAATTCGATATGAGGGGGAGTCGCGGCTCGCTCGGTGGCAGCTCCTCTGCTTATGGGAGCGCCCCGGTATTTATTTAGGTTAACCGACGAAGAGAGACTCTCTGACAGACGGATCGATGACATCCCAAAACAAAACCCTGCAGGACTGGCGAGGGCCCAGCTGTCCTCTGACTCACACATTGCGTATAATATATATATCGGGAAGATCACCCTGAGCTTTTTAAAGGTTTCTGACTGTGTCTTGTAGCTGCATTAATGAGTGATGATGCCAAACTCTATGAAACATTTTTATTTTTGGATGCCGTCTCTGAGGGTATGTAAGCTCCAGGGAGTCTTTGTAGTCGCATGCAGGATCTCGGGGTCATGTTGTCATCAGGTTTAGCTCCGCAAAGGGAGATCAGGTTACCGGGCTGGATATCCTTAGCTGTGGTATCGGTTACCGGAGCAATCAGTGTTGAGTCTGTTGTGGGTTTTGATGATCAGAGGGAGGAGTGTGGTGTTCTCGACTCGACTCACCAATGGAGTATTTCGGTCTGGTAGTAAATCGTCATGTCATAATGTGAGTGTGTTACAGTAGTAGCACTTTGCGGTTGTGGTAATCAGGTGAGTAATGCGGCGGGTTGTGACAGGCTGGGAGGTTTGTACGATGAAATGGTAGCATGTTTGTTGTGTGGTCATGTGTCTGAGCTTGCTAAAGGTCTTTAAAAATATGGCTTGTGACAGTTAACTGAAATAAACCCCCCCCCCGTCCCCTGTCTGTCTTATCTCCTGCAGTCCAGCAGTTCCCCCGGTCAGACATGAGGAGCCCTCCAGGCCTGGGTCGCTGAGCAGCTGAGGTCACAGTTCAAGTGCTTGTTCCGGCAGCCATGGCGGACAGGGAGGGGCCGCCCATCGCCCCGGGCCAGATCTACATCGAGGTGGAGTTCGACTACGAGTACAAGGCCAAAGACAAGATGGTGGCCATCCGCCAGGGAGAGTGTTACATGCTGGTGAAGAAGACTAACGAGGACTGGTGGCAGGTGAAGAAGGAGGAGGGCACGAAGGCCTTTTACGTGCCGGCGCAGTACGTCAGGGAAGTGCGCCGGGCGCTTATGCCCCCGCAGAAGCCCACGTTGAGGGCCAAGCCGACCGTTTTGGATATCTGCCGCGCGTCCAATGAAAATCTTAACAGATCCCAGCCGGAAATGTCCAGCTTCGGGCGCCCGTCGCCTTCCTCGACCCCGTCGCCATCCTCCGACCGCGTCACGCCGCCGGCTCTGTCCAAGGACGCTAACCAGAACGTGGGGAGCCCCCATCACTGCAAGATGGTAGCCGAACTGGTGCTGCTGCACAACAACAACAACCATCACCACGCCAACAGTTCCACGTTGCCAAGGACACGGGCGGACTCGCCTCCGCTCAAAGTGGGGAACAACCACAACAAAAGTCCGGACAGCGACAAGACGTCTCCGCCGAGCGAGCTGCCGGGAGATCGGCTGAACAAGCTCCACAACGACTCGGAGTCGGGGGACGAGCTGAGCAGCAGCTCGACGGAACACATGCAGGTAAGGTGCTACTTCATGCTTTTTAGAAATTGGCGTCCTACAAAGATCTGCTTCTTTTGATGCATTTGGGAGTTTTTCTTTTGTGTATTCTTTGATAGTTTAAGAGAATAATCTACACAAAAGTCAGTCACTATGTCGAAGTCTGTAGGGACACCCAATACAATGCACCGTAGCTCATTTAATTCTGTCTCCAGACAGGAAGTTTGCACTACTGAAATCTCTTGAGCACCATTGGTTTTGTCCCTCTTTGTACCCTCTGTTCTTCCGCTCTCCCTGGTTTATTTCCCACCATGTGCTCTTTTTATTTTTTCTCTCGGGCCGGCTGCAGATAACCGCCCTCGTTGCCATCAGATTCTGTCATATTGGGTGTGCAGAGATTGCACGCTCTTCGCTCGCCGCTTCTTGCAGAGCTGCATTCATTCATCAGCCCCTACGCCGCTCTACCTCCTACAATTTTGTGCCTCATTTGCCAGATTTGACCTAAGCGGCAACAGTTGCAGGTCCTTATTAAAATGCTTCTGTTGCCCTTGGAGCATAATTTGTCTGGCTTGTACAGATGTGCATTTTTTTTGGGGAGGGTGGGGGTGGCTGTTGCATTTGGGTCATTAAAGACTAAACGGTCTGTTCACAGCTCCACTGTTAATGGAGGATTCTATAATTGTTTCTTCAGGTACATTTAATACAAGGAAATGCCAAACACAACTGCTTGGATGTGTAGTTTTGCTTATGCTTTTTAACCCCTTACCATTCCGCCCTCTTTTTTTTTGAGAGGGGTAGGGGTGGGAGACAAGGGATGTTCAGGGGGAGATTAAAAAATCAACTGTAGATGTCACTTAGAAGTGGTGTACATCATCTGAAAGCTGGGAACCTGAAGATTAATTTGAGATGCAGCTCACATACTGTGTGTTAAGTTGTTCCAGTCATTAATCAGAAATAAAAATTAATTAATAAATGAATGAATCAATTAAAATAAATTGTGTTTAAGAGTGTAGAACATGATTATAGAAGTATATGATGGCCATCTCCATGCTCTATTATGTCTCATAAGTTGTTGCAGCAATTTTTGGGTCGATACCATTTGTTACACAGATTTGGTGCCAAATTTAACCATTTTTTTTACCACCAGAATACCACATTAAGACACCAAGACCTTGAGGGACACCATGGAAAAAGCTATGCTGTGATTTGGTATCAAAAACTTTTGACATTTGCAGATTTCTGCAAAAATTGCATTTTTTTGGTGATTGGATGGCGAGCACATCTGTTGTGTAAACTGCTCAGAAACCCTCTTATTGTCAATCTACCTAGCCATCCATCCTCTGAATACTCTAGGTCTCTAGTTTGTGGCTGTAAAGTTTCATGAGGCTGTGATTATCCTAGAGGTCACCACAGGTCATTTTATACAGTGAGGTCAAGTTTCAAAAAATGGTCTCTCACTACAATGAAATGGCTACTATGGGGACTAACATCAACACACATGAATACAGTTGGGCTCATTGGATCCACAAGAGTCTCAGCTTTACATTGATACCCAATTTATGTAATTCAGGACTGTTTCGGGACCCCAGTATGCAGAAATATTCAATTGCACCATTTTTAGTATAGGCGAAAATAACACATTTATACTGCATTCAGAAAAACTGCATGTTTTTTGCTCTAAAACTCAGCCCGCACACGGATGTCGGAGTGTTTAGGGGTTAAACTTGTTGATTTCCTTGTACTACAGGAATGTGTGCAAAGGTATTATTACACCCAAAACTAATGCTCTGAGGAAGATAATCTCTGCAAGGGGTCTGGTATCTGTATAAAGTGACTAAGCTCTATGCAGGGATCCAAACTTCCTGACACCCCTCGACGAAAACCCAAAATAAATTCTCTCCCTCCCCCCCTGTCCCTGTAGTCCCTAGATTGATAACTCAGGCCTCCTCCCACCTCCATGATATCTGTCTCATCACCGAGCCAGGAGAATGGAAGGATTGGGTGGACGGCTTCAGGAGCTGGGGCTTATCCTCCCTCGTCTGCAGCGGAGGTAGATCAAAGTAGAAGAAGGAGGAGATTTAGCAGACAGTGGGAGCCCAAGCGGCGCTGCTCTCCCTGAGCCATTTTTGGGGTGGCTGTATCCAGGCAGGGTCAGCTTGTTTTGAAGGCTCCAAGTGCTGCTTGTGCTCTTTGTTCCACAGGCTGCAGCAGCCTCCTCCTCCACCACCACGGAGCGAACAAAGAGAGACAGGCTTGAATAGAAAGTAGGTCATATCAGCGGAGGATCAGTCTGTAGCCCCCCCAGTCGCCCCGCCGTGGGGACCGCTGCGCGAGTGCGAATGCCATGTGTGATGCGCCCATGTGATGGGGAAGGAAAGTGAGAATGAAAGAACACAGTTTACAACTTCAGAGCCTCACACACAGGAACGGTTAAATGGTTTGTGGGTCGGAACTGACGTGCCTCAAAAGCCCCCCTATCAAGGCGAGAAAAGGCTTGTTGTCTGTGTTGCTGCTCGCCTTCAACCAACCTTTTTGAATTAATTTCACGCTTGTCAAATCACACGGGGCAAAATAAACACACATTTCACTCTGGGCCATTTCCATTTGCATGGGCAGCTCTTTGTCAGGCTACAGTAGAGCTGGAGGGACGGATAAGGAACAGACAACAGACAGGATTCAGCCCAAACTCCCCGTGAAGCTCAGCGCCGTCTGTGGTCGCCGGGGCAGGTGGAACCCACTCCCTTTGCTCTCTGTGATGTTGTGTTAGTTTGTCCTGTTTGGCCTGTTGCCAGGCGAGTGATTGACCCTGCAAAAACCCCAATTCTTTTAACTCTTAACCCTACTTCCACTGCTTCCTGTCGTCGCTCGGATGCAGACAAGCCGGGCCTGTGAGACTGAGAGCGTTACTAGGTTTTCTTGCTTCCAGTTGTAACTGTAAGACTCAAACACTGAGAGGTGGGCGGCTGCTCTGCAGGTGCACTGGACTGCAAAACAATTAGGCCAGTGAACGATAATTATAGTGCTCCTAATAGTATGGTGTATTGATGAAAATACATCAGTAACAGTTTCTGAAGTGACAACTATCTATTAATAACAAAAGGCAGGATGATGTCAGACTTTTGAAAGTTCCCTACAGAAAACAAATTGTGACAATAAACTGAACATGATGCGTAAAATCTTGCCGCCGTAACTAGATAAAATAAAGATGCTGTTTCATGTCGCTCTAGTGCTTCCTTGCCATTTCCCTGTTGTTAAATAGGGGTGTCACGATTTTGATTCTAAATCGGGAAACGATCGATAATTGGCTTCCAATCTCCTTCGTGCATAAGAAGGAATGTCCAGCTGAAATCAAGAAATGTAATCTCACTCATGGTTTCAACTATAAACCAGTACAAAAATCCCAATAACCACCATCAGCCACCATGTTCTGAACACACACATTACATTACAAACACTAACAAAAGTAACATTTGCATTTTGGAGCTAGGGATGTGACGGTGAGGAACATTTCCAACTGGCTAATAAACTTGTGACCAACACCATTGTTACCGATTACACCGGGCATTTTACAAGAAAAGATGACGCTCAATATATGTAGCACGCTTACTTTGATCTTTACCGCTTGTTTCCACCCGGCGACGCTGTGCTGCCACTCACACCGGCTGTGACCGCTCCTTCCTCCTCGCGGCAATTACCTCATTAACGTTATAGTTCTCTTATAGCATTGGGTTTAAATCTGAAATATTGCCAAATAGGCGCGTTTGCTTTTCGCTTTGACACCAAATCCTCCGCCATCTCTCGTGTGTGTGAAATATGACTCCTGCTGCTCTGAGCTGAGACTCTGTGTGGAGCAGATGCATTCACTTTCAGTTTGTAGCGTCCGTCGTCTGACTATCTGTTGATAACACACCAGTGATATGCCAAAATTAACTAAAAAAAAAAGAAAAACAACGGTTGGGGCGGTGGGTACGTAATGTAATAATGTAATGTAACAACTCAGTCCAGCACTCGGGACTAGGCAGGCATGATGGGAAATGTGGGCCGTCCCTTTCGCTACGTCCCTTATTTTTCCTTACTCCAAGCTCTTCTACTCTTACTTGGTTTAACGTTAACTCACTGCATCTCCCCACAGAACAACACCACGGTTGAATTTCAGCCTACATGCACGCTTTTTTCTGCTCAACATTGTTGAATCAGAGCAGTTGATAGTAACACCAAGCTAGTGGGACTGCGGAGTGCCGTCTCTCAGCGGCTCTGACGTGACAGTAAATGAAAACAAAACCGGATATTTTTTTATAGATTTCAGCACACTTGTAATGCGCTGCAGAAGGATTTATGTACTGTGATGGGTCACACAGATACTGGTATTGAAAAGATGCAGCTTTTTATATTGTAGACTGTTGTAGTCTAATTTTTAAAACACTTTCTAAATAAAAAAGGAGTTCAGTTCTCTTTTTAAAGAAGAATTTGAAAGTGTAAATGACAGTTGTCAGGGCATAAAACCAATGATCTGTTGATCTTTACGAATCAAGACTCCATAGTCTTAACAATGGCATGTTTAAATCTAATCGTATCGTGGCCTTAAAGTCAAATCGAATCGTGACACCCCTATTGTTAAACATCCATCAAAAAGGTTCACCTTCAGCATCCCCTCCACAAACATCAATAGGTCCTTCCCTCCCGCACACATCCACTCTGTGAAGGAGAGACGGAGTTGCTGGATGAACGGGCGGACGGCTAGATGGATGGATCTGTTAGACGGATTTGTCGCCGACATGCCTCCGCTCCGAGTGCCAGCTGGCCACCTCCTAATTGATTAGATTTGATCTCGGGGTGACGATTAACGCCTCTGTGTCTCTCCATGCTTTCCGTATGTAATTTGCTTATCTCTGGGGCTCAACAGAGCGAGACGGTCCACT